>JAMYXO010000527.1:0-32500 GCA_033310375.1 Conus canariensis
GATGATCCCTGAGGTTGGTGTCACGCAGGTATGCCACTAGTGGAGGTTCGTCGAAGGTGGACTTGAGTTTGGGGTCTTTTTGCAGGATGTCAAAGTTTTTCACAATGATGTTTTTAACTGGGAGGTTGTGTGGGTGGTAGGTCAGAGTAAGGACTGGTCGGTCTGACTGATCTTTGTTCTGAGTTGGGGTCATGGCCTGACTTCTGGGGGTGCGAAGGGTACGATTGGCGGCATCGATGATGACTGCTTCAGGGTATCCTCGCCTTCTGAAGAAGGAACACATCCAGTTGACCTGCAGTTTGAAGTCATCGTCATTGCTGCACAGTCTTCTGAGGCGACAGAATTGAGAGTAAGGGATACTCTTCTTGGTAGACTGTGGGTGGCTGGATGTGAACTTGAGGTAAGAATGTGAATCAGTTTCTTTGTAGAACACTAATGTTTTCAGTTGATCTGTGCTGGTGATGGACACTTGAATGTCTAGAAAAGATACAGTTGTTTCAGAGATGGTGTAGGTGAATTTCAGGGCTGGGTAGAATGAAGACACAAAGTGTATGAAATCTAGAAGTTCAGCCTTGGTGCTTGTGGTGATACCTATGATGTCGTCAATGAAGCGTCTGAAGAATGGAGGGATGCGTCCAGGATATGAAGAGAGTATCTGCTCCTCGATGAAACCCATAAAGAGGCATGCGTAACTCGGCCCCATCTTGGTGCCCATAGCCACCCCTCGAGTTTGGACGAAGTGGCAATCACCAAAACAGACACTGTTCAGTGTCAGGACCAACTCTGCCAGCCTTAGGATGGTTGTGATGTCAGTGTCAAAGGTGCTGTTCTTTAGAAAGTGTTTTATGGCCTGCATTGTTTTTGTTTTCTCTTTGACCCCCATTTTTGTTTCGGTCTTTACCACCAATCTTCAAATTATATAGTTGTTCTGAAAAAGACCCAGTCAAGTGTTATCAATTTTTTGTGCATGTCCTAGGTTTTGTGTTAGTGCATTGTATTCATCATTTTTATATGATTACTCAAGGGACAGCTCATAGACTTCTGATCTAAGGATACAGTGTGGATTTTCTTACTTTTAAGTGTGGTCCTAATGTAATTATTTGGAAAGAACGATGCTTGATGTTAGTAATTCAAACCAAACGGAAATTCCACTTCTTCTTCTAGCTTAAAACTGCTGACCTGCCTGTGGATGATGTTCAATGTAGCAGCAGACCTTGTCTGGGCAGTGCCATCTGAAAGCTGGATCCAGTCTTATAAGACAGCATTTCTTCCTCCTACTATTTTGTGAGTATATATTTATGTCTTGTGTGCCTGACAGAGCAGAAAATTAACGGAAGCATTGGATAATGCCAAGATCATGGGTGTTGTCTCAGCACTGTATTGCTGTCAGTTCTTCACTGTGACAGCAGCTGTCAGTGACATTCTCAGATCTTCTCTATACACGTACAGGTCGACTAGTCTTTCCCTGTGTCTGTGCAATGTTTCTGGCTGCACAACAATTGCTTATGTTTATCAGTGTGCTAATGTAGCATTTTTATCAGTCCCCCCCCCCCCCCTCCTTTTTTTTTTTTTTTTTTTGTTAAAAGAGAATTTCTATCCTGGATCTGATCTTGTCTGAAAATCAGCAGTGTTAATAGATTTAATATGAATATCTGAAATTAGTTGTAGACAGCAAAAACACAAACAAACAAAAAAGTTTATGCATTGCTGTACACTCAGATGGTGTTGCCCATGTTTGGTAGCACATTTGACTGGCGTATGCTGCTGTCCGTATGGGAACTGTATGTAAACAAATAGTTAATAATTGTGTGTTGAGTATGTCATTAGTTATTTTTCAGCCATTGCACAGAGTTGTGTAATAGTTTTCTTAGATACCAATTTTTCTTTTGAATAACAATAGGATTGAAATTATTTAGAGTTAAAAGTGTTTTCAGAAGAAACACTGGGATGTACATAACAATTTTCTGTTTTAAAGGAATATATGGGCTGTATTTTATATGAAATTGTGCTTTGCATCGGTCTGTAAAGCCACAGGGGACGATGCTCGAGTCGAGCAGTCAGCCCGGACAGATAACTAAATCTTAGGTCAGATACACTCTAATGATTTACAGTGATGATGACAATCTGCCTACAACTGATGCGTAATGTTATACAGTGATGATGGCAATCTGCCTACAACTGATGTGTAATGTTATACAGTGATGATGACAATCTGCCTACAACTAATATGTAATGTTTAACAGTGATGATGACAATCTGCCTACAACTGATGTTTAATGTTTTACAGTGATGATGACAATCTGCCTACAACTGATGTTTAATGTTTTACAGTGATGATGACAATCTGCCTACAACTGATGTTTAATGTTTTACAGTGATGATGACAATCTGCCTACAACTGATGTTTAATGTTTTACAGTGATGATGACAATCTTCTACAACTGATGTTTAATGTTTTACAGTGATGATGACAATCTGCCTACAACTGATGTTTTTAATGTTTTACAGTGATGATGACAATCTGCCTACAACTGATGTTAATGTTTTACAGTGATGATGACAATCTGCCTACAACTGATGTTAATGTTTTACAGTGATGATGACAATCTGCCTACAACTGATGTGTAATGTTTTACAGTGATGATGACAATCTGTCTACAACTGATGTGTAATGTTTTACAGTGATGATGACAATCTGCCTACAACTGATGTTTAATGTTTTACAGTGATGATGACAATCTGCCTACAACTGATGTTTAATGTTTTACAGTGATGATGACAATCTGCCACAACTGATGTTTAATAATTTTTTACAGTGATGATGACAATCTGCCACAACTGATGTATTAATGTTTTTACAGTGATGATGACAATCTGCCCACAACTGATGTTTAATTAATGTTTACATGATGATGAAAATCTGCCTACAACTGAATGTTTAATGTTTTACAGTGATGATGACAATCTGCCTGCCTACAACTGTTGTTTAATGCAGCATGGAACCTCTTCTGCGCAACATTCTGAGAAAGCTGGATCTGGTGTTATGAAGGAGCACTTGGTCTTACTATCATGTGTTTAGAGGTAAGGAGGGGATGGGGGGTGTGCAAATGAACAGAAAATGTGTCAACTTTGACAGAAGCTTTGGATGACACCAAGATCATGTGTGTTGTCATAGTGCTATAGTGCAGCCAATTCTTGACTGTGACAGAAGATGTGAATGACTGATAATAATTAATTGCATTGATTACATTATTTTCATCATTCATTGCATAGTTAATGTGATAATCTCATGAATTGGTTTTAGTCATTGCATAAAAAGTGTTATTCATTCTGTTCCAGGTTGGCTTGCATTTATATTGTAAGCTCTAAAAATGACACTTTCACTCAGTATGCATGTGTTTTTCCCCCACTTTATTTATTAGCAAAATGTTTGTTTTACTGACAGTATTGAATCACTAGGGTGTACATTATGATTTTCTGTTTATTAGGAGTATGTGGACTACATGAGTTGCACCATGAAACTGTGCATGTCCTAGGTTTTGTGTTAGTGCATTGTATTCATCATTTTTATATGATTACTCAAGGGATGGCTCATGAGACTTCTGATCTAAGGATACAGTGTGGATTTTCTTTCTTTTAAGTGTGGTCTTAATGTACTTATCAGGAAAGAACTATGCTTGATGTTAGTAATTCAAACCAAACGGAAATTCCACTTCTTCTAGCTTAAAGTTGCTGACCTGCCTGTGGATGATGTTCAATGCAGCAGTAGACCTTGTCTGGGCAGTGCCATCTGAAAGCTGGATCCAGTCTTATAAGACAGCATTTCTTCCTCCTACTATTTTGTGAGTATATATTTATGTCTTGTGTGCCTGACAGAGCAGAAAATTAACGGAAGCATTGGATAATGCCAAGATCATGGATGTTGTCTCAGCACTGTATTGCTGTCAGTTCTTCACTGTGACAGCAACTGTCAGTGACATTCTCAGATCTTTCTATACACAAACAGGTAGACCAGTGTTTCCCTGTGTCTGTGCAATGTTTCTGGCTGCACAACAATTGCTTATGTTTATCATTTCACTTATGTAGCATATTTATCAGTCCTTCCCCCCCCCCCCCCCCCCCACCCCACCCCTCTTTTTTTTTTTAAGAGAATTTCTATCGTGGATCTGATCTTGTCTGAAAATCAACAGTGTTAATGAATTTAATATGAATATCTGAAATTAGTTGTAGAAAGCAAAAAAAACAAAAAAACAAAAAAAAGTGTTATGCATTGCTGTACACTCAGATGGTGCTGCCCATGTTTGGTAGCACATTCTGACTGGTGTATGCTGCTGCCCATATGGGAACTGTATGTAAACAAATAGTTAATAATTGTGTGTTGAGTATGTCATTAGTTATTTTTCAGCCATTGCACTGAGTTGTGTAATAGTTTTCTTAGTTACCAATGTTTCTTTTGAATAACAGCATTGAAATTATTGAGTTAAAAGTGTTTTAGGAAGAAACACTGGGATGTACATAACAATTTTCTGTTTTAAAGGAATGTGTGGGCCATGTTTTATATGAAATTGTGCTTTGTCCTAAGCCCGATTGATATACTCTGTATTAATTTTTTTTTTTTTTGATGATAGATAAAGGAATGGCTTGTGAGCCTTCTGATCCAGAGATAATGATGGATTTTTGTACTCCAAATGAGTCTCTAATATAATAATTTGCAAAGAGATGAGAGCTATTTAAGGCAAAAGGGTAATCTTCTTCTTGGTTTACAGTGAGACTGCTGATGTCGAAGCTGCAGCTGACCTCATCTGGGCAACATCTTCAGAAAGGTGGATCCAGTCTTAAAGAAGCATGCTTCCTTCTGCCATCTTGTGAGTAGATGTGTGTGTTTGTGTGAGGGGGTGTTTTGGGGGGTTACGTGGTACATTGATGGCGTGAAAGTGAAACTTATCTGCCCATTTTGGGGAGGAAGGGGAGGGGGATAAAGGGGACATGAGGGGAATGGGGAGAGGGGGAGGACACACAGCACACTGCAAAATGCCATAGCATCATGTGTAATGCTCATTGGCACTGGTGTGAAAGTAGTCTTTTATTAGGATGTTGACATGTGCATATGTATTCAGCATACATTTGTTCATTATTTTGTTGGTGTGAAATTTATCATTGATTCAATTTCATATCTTTTCAGTGGTGGAACTCAATCAGAACAGATGAAAATGTGGAACAGTTGAGGACACTGATGTTGGTTAGTATCTCCATGTGTGTGTGTGCTGTAAATCTTTAAACTCTGACAGTGATGCGACTTTAGATATGTTGTGCTGCTGTAGCAGTGTAGTGCAGCCAGTTTGCCTCTTTGACAAAAGCTGTGAATGATATTAACCAAGTGTATTGAATGTGTGTCTCTGACAAAAGCTGTGAATGATTAAAACTAAGTGTACTGATTGTGTCTCTTTGACAAAAGCTGCGAATGATAATAATAAAGTGTATGGACTGTGTCAAAAAGTGTTTCAATCATTGCATTGAGTGATGACCATTCATTCTCTAACAGTTTGATGTGCACTTTGATACTTATTACCAACACTTTCATTTTCGCTCTGTATGTATGCATTTTTCTGTATTTTGCTATTTACAAAATGTTTTGTTTTAATCATATCAAAATCATGTTGTTCAAAATTATTCAAGGAAGACACACTGGGATGTACTTAGGAAGAAATAAAATTCCTTTTGTATGCACGACTTGCATGTCCTAAGATTGCCATTTGACATGCTCTGTACGTGTCATTTTGATACAATGGTTAAAGAGACAGTTTGTGAGTTTTATGGTTTGTGAGACCTTAAGTAAGCATTATCTTTGGAAAGCTGCGTCCAAAGAAAGAACCTTGCTTTATCTTGCGGGAAGGTGTGTATGTTTGTGTGTGCATGTGTGTTTGGGGAGGGGGGTGGGGGTATGTTTTACACTGTTTTCATAACAGTTAAATTTACCAGCTTTATTTGTGTGGAGTGAAGGAGGAGGGCGGGGGATGATAATTTATTTCCATGTGAAGTTGTAACAAGTAACACCTCCCTTTGCAAATGTTTTCCAAATGTCCTTATCTGCGTACTTCACATTTCATAGTGAAGCCTCTTGGCACACTCTTGTTCATCAAAGCTAAAGAAAAGAACACTAACAGTTGTTATTTTGTTGTTATTTTGCAGGGAGGCTGCAGAACTGTCTGGTGCTGATGTGAACGCTGTGACAAGACGTGTGGCTGGACTGCCTCTTCTGATGAAACTGTTCTTTGATATTGGCATTCATCCTGACAGCTGGAAAGAATCCATAATTTTTCACTTATTCAAGAAGGGCGAGATTGTTAATGTAAATATCTTAGAGGCATTTCTTTCTGTAGTATTTGTAGCAAACTTCATATAACTGGAGAATGTTAGGCGGGTATTAAGTGCGATTATTCCACAGTCATCCTATTAACTCTGTTTGCTGCGCTTCAAAAACAATTTACAAATAATAATGACAGAAACAGTTGTATCATTGCATAAAGAGTAGGTCTTGTGCAGTAAAAGCCAAAATAAGATCAAGAGCAATATTATCCGTGTTTGTCATGTGCACAAGTGGAGTTACACAAGATGTCTGCAGCCTGTGACATTGTCTTTGTTCATCAAGTGCTGGATCTTTTAGAATTGATTGTGCTGCTTTTTGCTGATGACATTGTACTATCAGTCACTTGTTGGTCTCCAGAGACAACTAAAGAATTTTTACTTTGCATTAAGTAGACCAGAATGAAATGATAGTTCGAATACTCTGCAGCAAGGAAACATAATGAAATGGTAGTATGAACAAGATAAATATTGTCATGTTTCCCTGCAGCAAGCAGACTAGCATGAAATGGTAGCATAAATAAGACAAATATTGTCATGTGTCCCTGCAGCAAGTAGACTAGAATGAAATATTGATAGGAATAAGACAAATATTGTCATGTTTCCCTGCAGCAAGTAGACTAGAATGAAATATTGATAGGAATAAGACAAATATTGTCATGTTTCCCTGCAGCAAGCAGACTAGCATGAAATGGTAGCATAAATAAGACAAATATTGTCATGTTTCCCTGCAGCAAGTAGACTAGAATGAAATATTGATAGGAATAAGACAAATATTGCACACAGGCCACTCGTTTTGTACCCATTCTTATCTTTTGAAAGGTGAAGAAGCTCTGTGGTGCATTCCATGTCATGTTCCACTCACAGTGAAACATATTCTTTTAGGTTGTTGGGACTTGTAGGATGTGAGACATAAACACTTTGCAGCAGAGTCCATAAAACCCTGTTCAGAGATGTCCCACCCGACGTGATCTTTGAGTTTTTGAGAGAGATTAATATTTTTCATCTGATTTAAGATTTTACGGAAGAAAGATTTTTAACGTTTGTGGTGCGTTTGTAGAAGATGTAATTTAAAGAGATGTGTGAAAGTTTGGCTGTTTTTTTTTAGATGACTTGAGTTGATTTTAATGTGGTGACAGCCCTGATGTGGCCCTTTGCGGTCGGCTGGGCTATAAGCAACATTACGTTACCTTACCCCTCTCTCACACAAACACACACATGCACTTTTGTCGATGGGTGAAGTGGGCCGTGTTCCATGCAGTGTGTGCTGTGAAGCAAGGTATAACTACCAGGGTTTTTTCCCCTCCTCATTTATTTATTTGTATGTTCATTTACGTGTAAGAGAGCCTTCTTGGATTTTGAATTGAATGACCCTGGTAGTACAGATTTGGCAAGGTTTTTATATGTCAGCCTGTGCAGGCTTAGCCACAATGCATTGTGTATTTGTGTGGGTTTAAACTTAATGTGCGATGGTTTCCTGTCATCCTTTGCATGGTCTCATCTTCTGCGAGCGTAGCAATGCAATGCAATTTTTGTGCATTACTCAGTGATTGTTCCATTCACAGATCTATGCATTCATTGGAAAGGGGTCCACTTTTTTATGTCACTTTTGGTGTACGTAGTTCACAGACATATACAAAGGTTATTCATGCAAGTAGTGGTACTTGAGTTATTGTGTAATATCCACTTAGGTTTTTAAGTTTGTTTACTCTGTTTAGAGTGGTGGTATGGTGTGGTGTGTGTGTGTGTAGGGGGGGGGGTCAGATGGCAGGGGAAGGGGGGGAGAACTTGGCCCAACTGTAATCTTTAGTTAATATTATTCCCATTCTCTGTTGTACACATGTGTGGGGGAGGGGTGGGGGAGGGGGTGCTGTCTTTTTTATACAGGTAAACAGAGGGGGGGGGGGGGGGGTGTGCTGTCTTTTATACAGGGTAAACAGGGAAGTAAATTGAAACTTCCAGAATAATAACAAATTTGAATTTCTTTTATTATGGGGGTGTAGAGGAAATCAGACAACTTTGTTGGACTTTATCATATAGAGTTGAAGTGAAATCTCCATTATAACAAATAAGAATGCAAGAAGGGGGTGCAAACGATTTTGTTGGACTTAGTTGTTGTGAGGTTGAAATATACCACTCAACACTTGCTAGGGATCAGCAATTAAAAACAGTGTATGAAAAAAATCATTTTGAACTGACTTCAATAAACACGTGATCCAGCAACACAAAACAATGTGAAAGACAATCACACTGTTGCCTGCACCTTCACGCTGGAACATGCAGCATGGTGAGCAAGTGAATTGCGTGACCCCTCATTCTGGGGTAAACAGGGGGAGAGGTCAGCGTCACATTTGCTGTTTTGGTACTGGCAAACAGGGTTCAGTTGATTCGGGCAGTGTTTATCGCTGACCAGCAAGGAGCATTCGCAACGAAGCGGAATTGGGAGCCTTAGGAGGTATCGCAGAGGTGTTGCTGGATGCCTGGGATCCTAGCGTTGTTTCCTTATGGGTGATATCAAACAACAGGGACAGTCACTCCACGACATTCTGGAGGTCACCCACATGTCACAACCCAGCGAGAGGACCGATATCTCCTTGTCCAGGCACGAAGAAATCCTTTCCACAATGCCACACAGCTGCAACATGACCTCCAGAATGCATCGGGGAACCGGGTGTCAACCCAGACAGTCAGGAGAAGGCTTCACGACGGTGGTCTTCATTCAAGGGCCCCAGCAATTCGGGTTCCATTGACCAGACAACATAAACAAGCAAGGTTGCTGTGGGCACTGGAGCACCAAGGCTGGACTGCTGCAAACTGGACTCCAGTTTTGTTCAGTGATGAGTCCAGGTTTTGTTTGGACGTGACTGACCGGAGAAGGAGGGTGTGGCGAAGGCAGAATCAACGATTCCACCCCAACTTCATTGCTCAGCATGACCACTATGGTGGGGGCTCAGTAATGGTGTGGGGAGGCATTTCAATGCAAGGCAAAACCGATCTGCTGGTGATGGAGAATGGCACCATGAATGCAGTCCGATACCGTGACGAGGTTCTTCACCCCATTGTCCGACCCTACGCTGGTGCCATTGGTCCCGAATTCATCCTTGTGGATGACAATGCCCGTCCTCACCGTGCCCGCATTGTCAACCAGTACCTTCAGAATGAGGGAATTGCACGCTTGGAGTGGCCTGCACGCTCACCAGACCTCAATCCGATTGAGCACGTCTGGGATATCATTGGGCGAGCTGTCCAAGCACGTGAGCAGCTGCCTCAGAACATCCATGACCTTGGAGTTGCCCTCCAGGAAGAATGGGCCAGAATCCCCCAGCAGCAGATCAGGAACCTCATCTGCAGCATGAGGAGGCGTTGTAGAACTGTGATCGCAGCCCGTGGTGGTCACACACATTACTGAGAGTCCATTCATTCTCAGTTCCACACAGACAGCAGTGGATTGTTCAGGTTGACTCTTCCCTTCCATGCCCTGTTTCAGGTGGCTTTTAGGGGTTGTGTCATTTGTCCATTCTGTTTCTAGGTTTATCTGATGGAATTTCCCTCATTTTTGTTTGGATGAAATAATGAGTAATTAATAGTATTTGACAGTTTGCATTTTGATTGACAAATATTCTGGACCATTACAGTGTGTTGCTGATCCCTAGCAAGTGTTGAGTGGTATACTTGTACCTTCCCACTGGTTTAAATGATCTTTATAACCCTCCCCTCTGTTGGATTCCTTCTACCACTCACTCCCCCTCTTGATTTTTTTTTTTTTTTTTTTCACTCGCCAAAGATGGCTTTTGTTTAATACAGTAGTAATAACAATATCTGGAAGCATATCGCATGTGAGAACTTTGGTCCTATTGATTGATTTACTGATGTGCTTAATCCATGTTTTGTGGGTAACACTATGCACAAATGATTTGATGATGCATGTATAAATGTATTTAGTATGATTTTTGTGTGTGTGTGTAAGCAACATTACGTTACCTTACCAGTGTAAACATAACTTTGTCATTTGGTACACATATTTTGAAAGGTTTGCACATTTTGCTGAATTTTTATTTGGTGCTGTGGACGCCTCGACTGTTGATGTATATTTTGTGTTTACAGTATGCAGGCTTCACCAACTTGGAGCCTCTGCTGCTCATGCATGTGTTTGCTTTGTCACTGGAAAATTCACTTTTACCATGGGGTGGAAAGTCTGATCTCCAAACTTGGAGACATGAATGCATAGTTTCACATGATATTTCTTCTCTAATTCACACATACATACCATTTTCAAACCAACAATATCCACATAGTTATAATATATTCATTTTATTTACATATATTCCATCAATTTACGATTCATGGCTGCTTTAATTTTTCATGATGCACACAAAAAGCATTTAATCAAGAACATGCTGGTGTTGTCAAGCTTTTTCATCATCCTGCACTCAATATATATGTACATTACTCATACCACAACATAGGCACTCCTTTCTTTGTGTGGGGGATTTGGAGGTGTGAACAGGTTTGGCCAGGTGCACTGTGCACAACTTTGGCAGCAAGCTGGAAAAATCAAATCGATTTTTCCAACTTGCTGCCAAAATCATGTATAGTGCACCCTGCCAAACAGGTCCACTATGCACACAGCTTTAAACAGGGGGGTGACACTTCCATCACAAATAGCTCCAACATCCGAAAGTAGCACGTATATCCTCCACAAACATGCACACTTCACCTTGGACATAAGTTACAGCTATCTTCCTTTCCCTACATCAAATAGACCCCCCCCCCCCATCCCCCCCTTTTTCCTTCCCTATTCACATGTACAAAACATGACTGAAGAAAGAAAGGATGGGAGTTTCCCACCATGCAGTATTCTTGTCTTGCACTCTCAGAAACAGATACCAGTGGATGTACACATACATCCAGTTGTTATCCCGCCCGCACAGCTCCCTTTCATCGGACAATGGGACACAGGAAGCAAAAAATGGTTCACTGAGATGGAAGTGAAAGAGAATGGGATGAAATAACTTGGAAAACAGAACATTTGTAGAAAAGTGCCAGTTGCTGGAGTTCTATTTAAAATGTACATACTGGAAATAGATGGAGGTACACTGAAATGCTTTAAAAAAAAATTGTAGCTAAAAATAGCACCAAGGTAAGAACAAGCAAAGGCTATAGAGTAGAGAAGTGGCACAATCAGGACAGAGAGGTACTGGAATGCAAATGGTTTTGAACAGAATGTGTTGGAACCGCTGTGGAAATGGTCGGTCAAATCGGAGAGCTATGAGAGTTTGGGCACTGGAGGTAATAATACAAACTAGATGCTTTAAGTCTGAAGAGTGCCTATGTCTGGAGGTGGTGGAACATGGTTCATACGCTCCTTGTATTCTAACAGGGAATTTCAAGACCTTGAAAATCAATAAAATATGGTTCTGTTGACCAAACCTCCTTGAAAACAAGCCATCAGCTCCAAAAATCTTTAATGTGGTAAAAAGAAATGGCAGCCTGATTTTTGTGCATTCAGGCTAATGGAAAAACTAAAAACAAACTTTTCAAACATCGTCGAGATCCTGGATCGCCTGGGATTTTTACCAAGGGAGATAATTCGTAAGTCATCAAAATTGATGAAGTTGCAAATTATCTCCCTTGGTCAAATCACCAACGACAATCCATGATCGCGACAATGTTTGTAAAAATTTGTTTTAAAATTTTTTTTTTCTTCATCAACCTGAACGCACAAAAATCAAACTGCCATTTCTTTTTTCAATTTTTACGCAAGTAGTGCAGCCTTAAAGGGAGAGGTGGCACGAAAATTTGAACATTTTCTTTCAAAAATCGTTTTTTGGGTTTTATGTGTTTTTGTGCTCAAGTAAGTCTGTTGAAACCATCTGTGGTGTTCATTTTGTCTATTTTCACTTTTTTTTTTTTTTTTTTTTGAGTAAAAAAGGACTTTATTTGAAGGAGGTGTGTGTGAAAATTGCTTAACTTCTTTATTTTCAAACGCCGTTTTCTCAAAATCACTTTTTTCAACAATGGTTGATGTGCAAGGTCTACAATATCTCTGGATCCAGACTAGCTAGCTTGGTAATTTTTTTTCTCTTTTGATCAGAAATGATTTCTGCATGCAATTATATTATCTGTAAGTCAAAACAGCACGTATTATTTGCTATTTCTATTGGAATAATTCAAAAGCACTGAAACGCGAAGCCGGATGGCCACCATATGGGAAAAAAATTATTGAAAAAAAAAGTTTAGATATATAAAAATCCTTTTGTAATTGCATTACTATAGCTCAGCAAAACAATATATAAAAATCCTTTTGTAACTGCATTAGTATAGAGCTCGGCAAAACAAGTCATGTTTCAAGTGCCTAACATGTCTGCTATGATACAAATACAGTTCTTGTCATGAACCTTTTTTTTTTTTTTTTTTTTCATTTTTCATCATTTTGCCCCCATTTGCAGTCCCCAAATCACACAACAGCTTTGAAATCGCCCAAATATGTTTTTTCCATTTTTTTTTTAACATAATAAAAAAATTTTAAAAAGTTTTAAAAGAATAATGGTTTAATTTTCGTGCCACCTCTTGCCTTGAAATGAAATAAACGCCCCTTGAAAACTCCTTGAATTTTGCTCTTGCGAGTCTGTAGGAACCCTGTGGAACTGGGTAGGCAGCAGAGCAGATTGTTACACCTGACCTAGAAGGCAATGCAAAGGATGACCTCTGGAAGACAAAGATCAGGAAATAAGCAAACTCTTGATAAGGTAAACAGCACTGAGAACTAGCACTGTCAGGAAAAGATAAGTATAGAAAAGTCAGGCAGGTGAACAGAACAGTATGCATATGGAGAAGCGCAAAATTGAGACCATGTTTAAGAGATGAGAAAGGGAGTGGACGGTTTGAAGGTTGTAAAATGGAATATGTTGAAGGGAATGAAATGGAAAGAAAAATATACGGAATAAAGAGAGGCTTTAATTCAACAGCATGGACTGGAGTTGCTCTACATTCATTCTTGATAAAGATCAGCACTTTCACCACAGACATGATGCCCAAACACACAATCTCTCTCTTTCTCCACAAAGTATTCAGTGGACAGGAGTGGTTGGTTAGGATAGAAAGAAATGGACACCGCAGTGAATGGAGTCCATGACCTCGGAAAGTCCACTGTGGTCATTTAGGACAGAAAGAAGGACAGGGCAGGAAAGAGTCTATGATCTCACAAAGTACGACAGTGGGTAAGGGTGGTCATTTAGGACAGAAAAAGATGGACATGGCGGAGAATGGAGTCTACAACCAATGGCAATAACAAGGCACAAGGCCACTCCTGTTCATGTTCCCACTTGCAGAAAAATAACAGCTGGGGAAAATGAGAATGAGTAAAAATGCTGAAATGATAAGGGATATGTTAAGGGACAGCATGCACACACATATGTGTGTGTAAGTGCACGTGCATGCATGTGTGTGGCACGTGTGTGTGTGTGTGTGGCATGTGTTGTTCTTCAATTTAATGTCTTCCCACTTACAGTGATTCTAGACAGATTGTGTAATGGTGTGTGTGTGCGCCTCTGTGTGTGCGTGCGCGCGCATGCCTGTGTATCTGCATGCGCGAGTGTATGTGTGTGTAATTTCTTTTTATACATGAGGGGTTGTTGAAAGTTAAAGATAAATTCCTACTGGACTACGTGATAGATGTGGGTGAATCCCCCCCCCCCCCCCCTTCTACCCCCTCCTCCCCCTTTCCCTTCTGCTCCCTCTCTCCTCCGTCCTTGTTCCTTTTCTTTCGTCCTCTTAAGGGCTCCTTCCCCCTTTCCTTCCTTCTCTTTACTTTCCCTCTTACTTCCTTTCTCTCTACTTTTGACCTCAACTATTCTCCTCTCTCACAGCCCCACCCTCCTCCCTCTCGCCCTCCCACATACCTCCACCCTTGCTTTAGGTCCTTTTCTTCTCTTTATGTCTCTCCTTTCTCCCCCCGCCCTCTCCCCTTTCCCCTCCCTCCCTCCCCCCCCCCCCCCTTTTTTTCCCCCCTTTATCTATCTGTATATATATATATATATATGTGTATATATTTATATATATATATGTGTGTGTATATATATATGTGTGTATATATATATATCTGCAGTCCAGCAGAGCCAGCAAGGGCAATGGACAACGTGGGAGAATGCACTCCAAAGAAGTCTCACTTGGAATGACATTTGGCGCATGGCCCCTCTCAGGATCAGCTTCATTCTCAGATCTGCATATGACCTTCTGCCCTCAAATGCAAACCTGGTGAAGTGGGGGAAAACAGACGATCCTGCATGCCCCCTCTGCCATGAAAAACAAACAGTGGAGCATGTCCTAAGCTCATGTAAAGTAGCCCTGGCTCAAGGAAGGTACACATGGAGGCACAACCAAGTGCTCAAAGAGATTGTACAAGTAGTCTGGGCTAGTATCAACACCACAAAAGGGAAAATCAGGACTCCAAAAGCACCCGCAACATTCTTCACGGCAGGAGGCAGCAAATCATGGCCAAGAACAACAGTGCCACTCGAAACATGCAGGCAGAGTCTGCTGGACGGGGCAGATGACTGGGAGTGCACTGCAGACCTCCCAGAATGGAAGAGTCACCCAGAGATCATCAGCAAAAGTGGCATGAGACCAGACATAGTAGTCCACTCTAAGTCAACCAAGCAGCTGATCATGATCGAGCTCACGGTGCCATATGAGAACAGAATGGAGGCAGCTCAAATCTACAAGACTGAAAAGTATGCTGATCTGGCAAACAGCCTGAGGAGAAGGCTATCAGGTCAAAGTCCTCACTGCAGAAATTGGAGCTAGGGGGTTTGTAGGAACGTCTGCATACAGCCTCATGAAACAGCTCTCAGTTGCAGGGAAGGAAAAAACCAGAGCCCTGAAAGCAATGGCAGAAGCGGCAGAGGGGTGTTCAAGCTGGATCTGGTCAAGGAGGAACAAAAGTGAACTTCATAAGGCTTAATTTCCCTACAAATATCAGGTGTCCCTGTGGCTCAGTGGTTAAAGCGCGAGTCATTAAGTGGAAAATGAGCATGTCCAGAGGGTCATGGGTTCGAATCCCAGCCATGGCTCGTCCCAAGATGGGAAAAAAAAAAAAAAAGGGGGCAGCAGAGGGACATCCGGAGTCATGAACCGGGTGTGGCCCAACCCCCCTAGAGTGTCAGGAGATAAGGGCCGAAACACTTGCTTGAAGGGGGCTTCTCTTCTGAGGACTCTCTGCCCTCTCCACGAGTTTCTTTCTACTGTATAGATAAATTAAAATTTTTTTTTTTTTTTTTTTTTTTTTGGTGGTCATTGGGAGTGTTGTTAGCACCTCTCATCATGACCTCATATCTATCTTTTGCTTTAATGCTCTTATTTTTGCCCTTTTTTTCTGTTGCGCCACCATAGCACCACCTACCTCCCTATGCTATACCCAAATGTCTTAATGTATGCCTTGTTTGTA
The DNA here is from genome assembly GCA_033310375.1 of Conus canariensis. Lineage (NCBI taxonomy): Eukaryota > Metazoa > Mollusca > Gastropoda > Neogastropoda > Conidae > Conus > Conus canariensis. The sequence goes on from JAMYXO010000527.1 coordinate 15,809, forward strand.
CATTTACCCATTTATTCCCCATTGTAACCCCCACCCTCCCACCCACCGCCCCATCCTTTTTTTTTTTTTTTTTTTTTTTTTTTTTTGGTGGGGGGAGGTGAGCCTTGCAGCTCTTAGCTGCGTCTGGCTAGTGGGTTTTTTCTCGGGGGTTCTCCCGTTTTCCCTCTCACCCCTTGGTGCTTGGGTAGGGCAACCTACCCTTGGGTCAGACTTGGGTCGGGTGCTTTAGGCGGCTGACCCGCTTCTCTCTCTCTCTCCCCCCCCCCCCCCCTCCCCTTGTCATTTAAAATGCTTTTTTGAGCATATTGTATTTTTATTTATTGTGTTTCCTCTTGTTCATTTCATTCATATGCAACACACCCACTACATACCATCACACCCTCCCCCTCCACTCACTCTCCTTCCCCTCCTCTTCTCTCTCTCATTCTCCACTCTTCCTCTACTTCCATTTTCTCTCTCTGTCTCTCCCCTCTCTTCCCTCCCCCCCCCCCCCCCCCCCCCCCCCCCCGTCTCTCTCTCTCCCCTCTTTCCTCCTCCTCACTTTACTCTACCCTCTTTCCTCGTGCCCTATTCCTCGAACTCTACTCACCCTCTCTCCCACTGTCCCTCTGTCTACTTCATTCACCACTTTGGCTTCACAAGGGGAGTACTGTGCATGTTCATGCTGTATTTTTTTGTCGCTGAGGAAGGCATATTGCCGAAAATTTCTTGTCCTGTTTTGTGTCGTGCATTAAAACTGCGTTATTTCACACTTTGTTTTGTGTGTTCTTCTGCTTTTTTGTACTGCACAGTAAAGTTGACAATTTTCTACGGAAGAATTTAAAACATACTTTAGGGACATTAGAATAGCATCTAATTCTGCAGTAAATATTGACAAGTGTTTGCCAAGATAATATAATTCCTCCACTTCTGATTTTGGTTTTATAAAAGCTGCTCCTGTTCTATGGTCATCTAACACTGAGCCATCTGTAAAAAATTGAAGATGGTCCTTATATTGATTTTTCCAAATGAGAATTTACAGAATTCTTTTTTAAGATATGGTGGATCATTTTTGTTCAGTTCAGTATACTTTGTATCATAATTTGCTTTGGTTTGTTCCCATTTGGGAATGGGTGGAAAAGACGGATTGACAGCTATTTTACTTTGGTTAATGTTGGGTTTTTTTTTAGAAGAGTAGATGTGTATGACTGAATCGACTTAGCTGATTTTTATTTATGTCTTTTGCTCATTTAGCAAAATCTGTATCTGAATTTAGAGATACTTCATTTGTACAGAAACTTTTTTTTGTCAAAGGTTCCTTAAAACAAATTTTGTGGGGGACACTTTTTGAAACTCGTTCAAAGGTAAAATTCCAATTTAGTAGTATGTACCAATTTTACATGTATGTGTGGGAACTCAAAGAGCAAGTTTATATGCTTTGCAGTCTGCACTTTGTAACTTATTAAGTAGATGCTGTGGAGCGCTGAAGAAGACTTCTTGAGCATAAATCAATCTAGACCGCACAAGAGCAGAAGATAGGAGTGTTAAACTCTTTTATCTTGTCCCCATTTTTGTTTGCTTATGATCTTTAGAAAGTTTAAACTTTTTCTTGCTTTATTCAAAATACAACCAATGTTGGTTCCAAGAAAGTTTTGATGTTAGATATGCTCCTAAGAATTTAACAGATTTGATGTATTGTAAGACAGACCAGACCCATTCAGGGTAATTTGTGGAAGTTTGTCTGGGTCATATCCAGAGTTCAAAAGCATTAGATGTGTTTTTTCTGCCGACAGTGTCAAGCCACTTTCAAGTAAGAAACTACTGATATTGTTTAATTCATGCTGATATTTGATCTTTACGTAATTTAAGAATCTTAATGGCTTTTTTTTTCATAGTGACTTTCATCCACAGACATATGTCATCAGCAAACTGTACTAAAACTATGTCTTTGGATGAGCTCTTTAGATAAGCCTTTGGTTATATCTGCAATTAAGATACTAAATACGATTGGAGATAATACCGATCCTTGTGGAAGACCCATTTCCAATGTTCTAGTGGTGGAATATGTATGCTCTATTCTTGTTTGAATAGTTCTATTTTAAAGGAAAACTTTGATATAATCATACATGATTCCATTCATTCCAATACTTTTCAGTTTATACGAACGTCATTTATGCCACACTTGTTTGTACGCTTTCCTTATGTCAAAGAAAGTTGCCAAGATTTTTCATCTTGCGAACTGTTTAACATGCGAGTTTCACTAGATGTTCTGTTGCTGATCTGCCTTTCTGAAAACCAGCTTGATTTATTGGGATAATTTGATGTTTATTACAAAATATTTGTACTCTGTTTAGGACAATTCTTTCCATTAGTTTGCATATATGCAATGCTAAGGCAACTGGGTGGTAGCTGTTTATGTTACTTCGAGGTTTTTTTGTTTATGTATAGGAACAATGATAGAATGCTTCCATAATGAAGGCAAATTGCCATTTTCCCAGCATTTTTGAATGAACACCGAGATAAAGCTTTTAACATTAGGTGGGACATGACACTGATGTTTTTTTGGTTCCAAGATTAGCAAGACATTCTTCTACTTCTTGAACTGTTATGGGGGCATTCAGAAAGTGGTTTATTACAGTGTCTGGTTTGTTCTTGAAGTTTTCTTCTTCTTGCTCTCTGTGCAGTCTATTTTCTGTTGATAAACTTTCTTTGCTGCCATTTTTGGCGAAGACGTCAACAAAAGCTTCGGCCTTTTCTAGATTAGAAGGGAAATCAAGAGTTTGGGAGCTTGACGGGACATTTTCGCAAGTTTACTCCATTTTTCTTTGTTCTTAACTTTTCCCACACTTTTTGAAAATCTTTATAATTTGTTATTTCGTTCTCATAAAAGTCAGACCAATATTGCCATTTTGCTTTTCCTCAAGCAGCTCTTCAACACACTCTTCTCCTTTGCTTTGTAAATATTCTCTCACTTTGATATATTTTCTCCTTTTTCTCTTTTTCACACGTCTCATTCCACCTGACATTTTGCATATGAATCTCCAGTCACAAGATACTTACTGTTTTCATCTGGTCTTACATGAATTGATCGTAACCAATCAGAATTGTGCTTGTTAGGTCCCCGTGGTAGACAGACTGACACAACAGTTAATATGTCAGTATTTACCTGAACCCTGACTGCGCAGGAATAGGAATCAGGTGTGTCTGGTGGAACGGGACTTGCGCAAGAGGTGTAGTTCTCTCCTTCCTTGATGTAAATGGCTGCAATGATTTTATTGTTAGTGTTCTCCTGTTGAACTGTTGGGGGGAAATAATAGCCAGCAAGTTTAGGTAACTTATTCTATGTGTGTGTAGGGATTGTAAGGCCAACACATTGTAGTTTTTTCTTCTGCAAGTTTTTTTGTTATTCGGTCACTAGAAGTTATAACAGATCAACAGTTCCACTGAAATACCTTAAAGACACCGTCTTTTAACATCTCTTTTGGCGTGTGTGTGTGTGTGTGTGTGTGTGTGTGTGTGTGTGTGGTGTGTGTGTGTGTGTTTGCATATGCAAGCAAGCATGGAAGGGTATGAGAGGGAATGTGCTATAACACTAAGTTATGGTGACAAAGATTGGATTAGAAATGTGAAATAAATGAACAGAAGTGGGCAGAGATGGTGTTGAACCTGGGGAGAGGGGTGGAGATTGAACAGAAGGGCTAGTGTTGGCAAAAAAAAGTAAGGGTGGGGCTGAACAGGATCAGGGTCAGTAAGGGAAAGTAGGAGCAGTTGGGTTGATATTGGAAAACGTCAACAAAAACAAAAAAAAAACAAAAAAAACCAACTTAAAAAAATGAAAGACATGTGGGAAATGAAGGGGAGAGGGCAAGGAACTGGACGGAATCTTACATTTTGCTTTTTGTCAATTTTACCCCAAACGACATATAGGGCTGAAGTTTTCAGGTTTTGAAAAAGAAACGGTCATCCTTATGGCCCAGGCCATGAATCAGAGCCTTTTCAGGGCTGTCAAACTTATACAAAACCCTCACACTAAAAAAGGAAATCAGATCATCGGGGAAAAAATTCAGTAAATTAATTAAACAGAAGCAATCTGGCTATGCTGTTGTTTTCAGACATATGAAAATAGGCTATACTGATAATGACTGACATTTCACTGATTTTTCATGAGATGCAGCATTTCAATGCCACAAAGAACAAAGGCAAGCGTATCATAAACTGACCCTTGGCTTGTTCATTCTCTTCACCAGTCCTGGCGGAGCATCAGCTGTTGGCTCACTGGATGAATGCTGGCATAGTATCGCTGCTTTGTCACATGACGGCTGCAGCTTTCAACAGCTGCATCTGGTGAATATCAGGCAGCCACTTGCCATGGGAATGTCAAGCGCCTCTCTGTGGATCTTCTGTACCATACCGAGAGCGTAGTCCCTCACACTTTCATCAAGCTTCCTAGAAACAGAGTTATGATCAACTTATCATCAGCAACAGTTACTACAGGTATAAATCATTGCTTACTCATGCTACAACTTGCCTTACCATTCTGACACATACTCTATGTTGTCCTTACAAAATGAGAATAATCTTATTAGTCACATCATTAAAAAAAAAAGAAACAAACAATCACTTACATTTTTTCAAACACTGAGTACAGAAACAGCCATTGAATAGGGGTGTCACATCTCTACTATCTGACTCTCGTGAACTGTGACCAACTTCTTGGTTGTTAAATGTGTGTTGGTGTATGAATCACTTATTCAAGACAAGGACTTTTGAAGTCTTGTTTACCCTCTTGTGCTGCCTTGGCCAATCTCATCAAGGAAACTGAGCAGCTTGCATAGGTAAGGCAAGGCAAGGCAAGGCAAGGCAAAGCAAGGTAATGTAAGGTAAGGTAAGGTAAGGTAAGATAAGGTTGCTTATTGCCCAGCTGACCGCAAAAGGCCATATCAGGTCTTGTCACCAAGTTGAAGTCAACTCAAGTCTTTATAGAAAAAGAAGAAAAAAAAAACGCACAACCTTTTCAAATACACCTACAAACATGCCGGAAAGTTCATTATTAAACACCTTTGTTCCATAAAATCGGACATCAGATAAAAAAAATTAATTTCTTTCAGCCTGCACTAAAACCTGGGGTGTTAACACCAACCACAGTTGAAAATTATAAGTGGCAGTGATAACTGCCCACATTCTACCTACTGCAATTATCAGTTTCATTTTTCACCTACAATGACTACTGCTATTTCTAGTACTGCTATTCCTGGTGGTGCTAGGCAACTACTGTCCCCCCCCCCCCCCTTCCCCCCCCCCCCTTTTTTTCCATTCAAATAATTGGAGAAGTACAAGTGTGCAGAAAGAGGACAGTGCGCAATGAGTTTTATCCAGTCACATGTAAATCTCTGAGTATCACAAGTATGAATGGCTGTAGTTGCCGTAAACTCCGAAGGAAAATGAAGAAACATTGTGACTGTGTTCATCACAGCCACTGTCATAAACATGGCCGAATAAGCAACTGAAAGGGGGACAAAATGAATAAAGGAAAATGAAGAAACATTGTGACTGTGTTTATCACAGCCACTGTCATAAACATGGCCGATAAGCAACTGAAAGGGGGACAAAATGAATAAAGGAAAATGAAGAAACATTGTGACTGTGTTTATCACAGCCACTGTCATAAACATGACTGATAAGCAACTGAAAGGGGGACAAAATGAATAAAGGAAAATGAAGAAACATTGTGACTGTGTTTATCACAGCCACTGTCATAAACATGCCGATAAGCAACTGAAAGGGGGACAAAATGAATAAAGGAAAATGAAGAAACATTGTGACTGTTTTATCACAGCCACTGTCATAAACATGGCCGATAAGCAACTGAAAGGGGGACAAAATGAATAAAGGAAAATGAAGAAACATTGTGACTGTGTTCATCACAGCCACTGTCATAAACATGGCCGATAAGCAACTGAAAGGGGGACAAAATGAATACCCTTTCTATTGCATTTTTGCTGCACTTGCAGTTTTATCTTCAGCTCAGGAAGAGACGCACTTCCCATGGAGAAAAGAAGTACATAAACACATAGATTAATAACATTAACACATAGATTAATAAGTAAACAAAAAGGTAAGCCCCACCCCTCATCTCTCCAACACCAAAATCCCCCACCCCCACCCCACCCTTCACACACACTGACATAGTAAGCACAATCACATGTCAAATGAAAATATTTCAAGTTCGTAATTGTGGAAGATAAATCAAGCAATATTTATTAAGGTCAATTTCCACACTGTTTTTAATATCACGTTTCAGAATCGGTACATATTGCTCCAGTTCATATCTAGATTATACCAGTTTTAACAAAACAGTTTTTGGCGGCGTATATTTTAACTTGCAGCAAAGTCAACAAACCCATTGTTTTATTTGTAGTTTGTTGCTCTGATATGCTGAACAGAATCAAATGTTTCTCAAAAAAACTGTTCACAACAATCACAGTGTGGTCATTTGTTATCTGCCAGAAAGAATGGACTATCTAACAGTCCCAGAAAAGATGTTCAACTGTCCGAGTTTCTCGACAGCACAGGTTACAAACTGGAGAGTCAATCAACTTTCTTGTATACAAGTATTACTCTGTTGGCAGAAGTCTATTTAGCAGTCTCATCTGGAACCACCTTAACTGATTGAATGAATCTTTAATATTAACGTGTTTTCACCATAATAGGTGATATTACATGGAGGAACCACCTTAACTGTACATCTGTAGTGGTAGATAAACAAGAACTAAATATTGCATCCCAGTTCAATTGTCACTGTATATTTCAGACCATCTCTCAACTGCTGTGGGAGCTATTTCAGATTTCATCATCACTGATTGCATATGAAGCACTGTTTTCGTAGCTCATGTGTTTTAAGTCAAGTCAAGAACACTGTATTATCTCCAAAGAGAAATTAAGAGTTGCCATACAAACAAAAATCACTATTACACCCACCCACCCACTCGCACACACAGAATACTAAGCACACACATATATATACAAACAAGCTTTCTGAACCGGATCTTATGGAAAATTTAGTTATGATTCAGGAATTTGATGGAATCGGGAACAAAACCGTTTTGGTTCTCTTTGTCTTGAATTTTGGAATTTAGAATCTTAGTCCAGAGGGTAGAACATAGTTTTCTGAAAGAACACGAGATCTGTCAGCAGCAAAATTCACAGCTTTTAGTGTGACATGACTTTCATACAATTTATCTAGCTGTCCTTGATTTTTGCCAATAATCTATGTATTCATCACTCTGTTCAAAATTTTTTTGTTTTTTACACTAAGATTTCCAAACCAGCATAAACAGCCAAAGGACAACACTGATTCTACAAAACAACGATAAAACATAATTATTTAAGATGTCCTTTTTGACAGTGAGAGACCGAGGTTTCTGAAGACAATATATTCTAGATTGGCATTTTTTTTTTTGGGGGGGGGGGGGGTAACTTGGGTATTTGCACTAAAAATTCATATTATCATCTAAAATATACTGTGCACAAAAAGAAACGCATATTTTTTTTCGATGAAAATATTAAGGAAAATTTTGACAGAAACATGCCCCGTATAGCAGAAAACAGTTATGTTGAACTCAAACTGAAAGGATAAACCCAATCTTGGCTGTCTGCGTGATCCACGTGTCTTCCAAGAATGATAATGCAGTCTGAAGCGCGTGCCCCATGGAATCTGTGCAGTAACCATAAATGACCACATTTGTGGTGAGTAAATGCTTCCAACCCTGGCAAGATTCACTATAAAAGCCAGTTCATTTTAGTGAAAAATTAAAGTTCATTTTCGTGAAAAATTAAAGGTTTCGAACAAGGAGAAAACATGCCACGCCTGAGCGCACTTGCAAGGGGAAACGCACTTGGCCGTCTGCAGGCAGGTCAGGGGCAAGTCGACGTTGCCCGAGTCCTGAAAGTGTCGCAAGGCACCAACAGTAGGCTCTGCACTCGTTACAGGCAAACAGGCTCCACAGCTGATGGTCCTAGGTCAGAGGACTCGACCACGGGTGACACACCAGCAAAAGATCGCTTCATACATCCCGACCCCATCAAGGGAATGTGCTGACAAGACGCCATTGCCAGGCCAGGCTGCTGTGGGCAAACCAACGCCAACCCTGGACTCTGAAGAACCACTGGCGACACGTCTGGTTCAGTGATGAATCCAGATTTCTGCTCAACGCCACGAGGAAGGAGACAGGTCCACCGGAGGCTTGGTGAGCGTACGCTCCTCAATATGTGGATGAGGCACCTCCGCATGGTGGTGGGGGAATCACTGTTGGGGAGCTATCAGCAACACAGGCAGGAGCCAGCTGGTTCGCGTCCAAGGCAACCTCACGGCTGCACAGTACGTGTAGGACATGTTGCGTGTGCATGTCCTGCCCGTGGTAGTCGCTCCAGGAACCATGAGCCAGCAGGACAATGCCAGGCCTCACACAGCCCGCATTACCATGGTCTTCCTCAACACCCACAATATCCACACCCTGCCTTCGCCATCACTAAGTCCAGATCTCAACCCGATAGGACATTTGTGGGACGAACTGGACCGACGCCTCAGAGCAGGAGTCAATGCCCCTGCAACACCTGATGGCCTGTTTGCAGCGCTGCAGGAAGAGTGGAACGCCATCCCAAGGCAGACGATCCAGCACCTGACTGCCTCCATGCCATGCAGGTGCCAGGCTGTGATTCGGGCAAATGGGGGTCATACCCGGTACTGATTTTGAGCGGGGACTGGGAAGCACGGGAGGAGCCAGGGGGAGGGAACTCTGTTCAGTGTGAATAGTCAGACATAATGAATAGACATAACAGTAGACTGATGTCTTATTTCTTCTGTGGTTGTAATATTTTGAATGCTAAATGACACATGAAATGACAAATAAAAATATGCGTTCTTAAATGCACAGTATAGTATCCAGATACTTATATTCACTTACATGTTCCACTTTGATGTTTTCGATATACAAGTGAGGGACAGGAGCCGGGTTTCTTTGAAAATCAATTACCATCTTCGTCTTACTAACATTCAAATCTGACAGTTCTCTTTGCACCATGTACAAAAACGTTCCACCTCTTGAACATAAATGGTATCTGAATTTGACAGGTCTTCTAAAGCAGAATCATCTGAGTACTTTACGACAGGAATGACAGAAGAACCAGTACAATCATTTGTATAAAGATACAAGAGAGAGAACAGTGCCTTGAGGTGCACCAGTAAATGTGGTTCTAGCTGATATTTTCCTTCAAAGCGTACGCACTGTAACCTGTTGACTAAAAAGTTCACAATCCATAAAATTTAGTTATGTGTTTATAGGGTCCAGCGGACTACTAGGAGCCAAATCAGGACCTAAGCTATCATATCTTCTAAGTCTCTAGATACAAATACCCACACTAGTATTAACACATCGATTAAAATTTATGAGGACAAAAGCACAATTATCTGTTCAACTCCAATGACACCTGTATACATTATTAAAACACTATATTTTATAAAATAAGTTTACCTCTTTCAAAAAAGAAAAAATAAGATCTACTGAAATCTCACGAAAAAGAACTGATAAATCACTGGTGGAAAAGAACTTCTCTCTGATACACATCAAATCAGCACATTTGTCAAAAAATGATTAACACTGAACAAGCTGTCACACGCAACACACCACGGGGGTCTTCCCTTCTGAGTATCCAACTGTGCGTTATATAGCTGTGCCCAGTATGTAACCGTGACAAAATCGATTCCTCTTTACGGTTACGTACCACCGATGGGAAAGGATTGGTTAAATCTGGGCAAATTTTAAACAATTTATTATGAATTTATTATGGGTTGACCTGCAAAATTTTGATTTTCTTGGCCATAATGTGCGGTTGAATAGTATTAAAAGCTGATGAGAAATCAAACGGGATGCAAACAAAAGAATCTTTGCTTTCAAGATGTGTGTATGCATGGTTTAAAAGTGTGATTATTCCATCATCTGTACTTCTGTTTGTATGCAAACTGGTATAGATCACAAAGCTGTTTGACTTGAGGAAGAAGAATCTGAAGGACAAGGCATTCAAAAAGACTTCCTTACAATAGAGGTCAAAGCAACAGGTCTATAGCCATTCAAAATTGCAAGTAGTTGCTGCAGTGTATAGCCTTCGCTGGGAGTTCAGATCTTTTTGTTGCATTTCATAGTTTCCTTCATTTGAACGTTCAAAATAAGCTGGGACCAAATAAAACCTCTATAGCGGTGGAGATGTGTTTCTTCATACACGATTTTATTTATGTTTACATAATTTATGAAACCATGTTAAATTCAGTGCATTCACATAGTGAACAACATCCAGTAAACCTGTTCTTATGTCTTAGCAACACTTAAATTTGAAAAGACATAACTCATTTTTTCCTTAAAAAGTGAAAAAGAAAAACGAAACAAAAAACACTCACCTGCATTCTGGTGTGGGAGTCTTCTGTGGATGTCTTATTCTAGGTGTTGATCTTCCCTCCTGTCTGTCGTCCAAGTGCTTCAAGGTGCTCTCTCATGCGGCTCTTGTCCCTGCTCCCTGCAAGGTTTGTCTCCTCTTTGCCCATCATCTCTCTCCAGCGCCATGGACCCCTGATTCACATCAAATACATAAAAGTCAGAATGTTCAGAGAGATTTCTGATGAATCAATTGTTGTGCAGAAGTGCAAGCAGAAAACCAGTATGCAGCTGTGTGTATGTGTGTGTGTGTGTGTGTGTGTGGTGAGTGTGTGTGTGTGTGTGTGTGCATGCATGTGTTTATGTGTGTGTGTGTGTGTGTGTGTGTGTGTGTGTGTGAGTGAGGCAGTCATGTAGATGTAGATGATGTGGGGTAGAGAGATCATGGGTTGGTATTGTGTCGTTTCCATAAGACAGCCTCAGTGTAAGTGTTTCGGTGGGGAGAGTGGAGAGTAAGATAATGATACAGATGAAATGGCACTCCAGCCACCAGACAGTTTCAAGGGATTTGACTACGAGTAGTAATGTTCCGGAAGTGGAGATGGCGCCCTATGGCAGGATAAAAAACAAACCGGTATCATACACACAAAACGCCATTCCCTTTGTTGGGTAGATGGGATTAATCCTTGCCTTTCTATACAGGGTGGCAGGGGGGGGTGTCCGCAGGAGTATCAACCTGCGTACGCAGAAGAAGAAATAATTCCAGTCTTAAACTACATTAGCTGTTCTTTCGCTGATATTGTACATCAGGCTTTCAGCCTCACCTGTGACCCGTCTTTGTGACCAGCTGATCTATCCAAGCTACTCCCATTCCTTTCATGTTAGTCTGTTTGGAATCACTTAGCTTGTATCTGGATGAGCATGGGAAAGAAAAGCAGAAATAAAAAATCCGACAATAAAAATTCTCAAATCAATCTGACAGTGTCATTTTTCATCTCAACTCCATAAGGCCTTGGTGCTTAAACTTACGATGTGCTATTTCAAAGCGAGGTGACTGAAGGCAGAAATTGAAACAAATTTTTATAAAGATATGTTATTGGTACCGCAAGACAATATGGACAGATTATGGGGCAAAACAATGCATTCTGACCTCTTTGGTCTTCTTCAAGTAAAACAAACATTCAGGACAATGAAAACGAAGAACAAGCCATCACTTTTCTCACATTCAGCGCAAAATGGGTGTTGAATGAAAAAGAGGCCGTTAGGAAGGGTACCAAGGGAACTAAAATGACAATGCTATAATAACAATAATAACAATAGTGACGATGTTGAAAATATCTAAATAACAACAGGAGGATTACTACCACTTGTGGTAATCATAATGATAGAAATAGTATTAACAGTGGCTAAACACAGAAGGGAAGAAAGCAAGGGGTTACAGGACAGTTAAACAGCATTTTTTTTTCTTTTTTATATTATTACTTATTGGTAGGATGATAATAGTAATGACAGTAAGTAATAAAGGTAGAATAATAATCATGATTAGTAGCAATGAATGAAAATGATCAATAATAAAAAAAAAAAAGCAAACAAAACTATTGGGTGGTGATCATACTTATAGTAGTGATATGTAGCGACGTTGGTACTAATAAAAAATGTTGGAAAGAAATGGAAGTGATCAATGAGTAAAGGGCTATCATTACTACTGGAACAGGAGAGAGAGAGAAGAAAAAAAGGTGAGGGGAGGAGCTCATATACGCACACACATATGCAAAGGAAAGAGGTAGTCGAGCTCATGCAAACAGTATTACTGGAAAAGTAAACAGTACTCCTGGATGATGATCATAATGATACTAGTCATGATAAGTGTAGTATTCTTAGTCTTACTAATACTGGTTGGAAAGAAATGGAAATGATCAATGGGCTAATATTTCTACTTTAAAAAAGGAAAGGTGAGAGGGGCTATACACCTTCACCTCCACCTACACACACATGCACAGGAGAGAGGGAACAGGGAAGGGAAACTCGTGTGGAGCAGACCGTATATATATATAATATATAATATATATATATATATATATTATGAACAATAAAAAAAGTCCTTAAAAAATCTGAAGGTGCTAACCCCTTGGGGAGCAACATCTGTTAAAAAAATATTTTAAAAAATGAAGTATTAATACTTCATTTTTAAAAATATTTTTTAAAATATATATATATATAATATATATACATTAGTAACTGAAAGAAAAATAACATGGAGAAGGAGGGGATATATAACTAGTAAAGAATAGATTGATGTAGGAGAGGGAAAGGAAGATAACCGCAAGCTGTATATGAGGTAACAAGTGTGTGTGTGTGTGTGTGTGTGTGTGGGGGGGGGGGGGGGGGGGGGGGATGGTAGTGTAAAAGACAGCTGTAAGTTATATACAAGGTAGATAGTGGGGTTTCTACTGAAAACTGATGACAGAGAGGGTCTACTACTAGTTTCCAATAAAATTCAAAACTGATGATGGAGAGGGTCTACAGCTAGTTTAAAAAAAAAAAAAAAAAGAAATCAAAACTGGTGCGGCGAGGGTCCACTACTAGTTTTCAATAAAAATCAAAACATGTCAAAATTCATGCACTGGCCACAATAATGTCACCTGTATATATACATCTAATCGTTATCTGATCCATGTGTTTGGAGGCACAGCATAACTTTGAGCAATAACCTGACAATTGATTATGGATCAGATTAATATCCCCCCATACAATCATGTCATTTGTTAGGGTCTTCTACCGATGACGTCCTTCGCAGAACACTTCTTCAGTTCTTGAAGACACATGAGCTATCCCATGGCTGACGTCACATTTAAGGCCTTAGCGCTCACCCGTAGCAAAGTAAATCCCCCAGCAAACATCTGATTTAGTGGCCCTTGTAACACTCGCCCAATATCAAAGATCATTTCTTTCCGTCATTTTTTTCCTCCCTTAAAAAAAATCACAGTGAATTATGGGGGGATATTTCCTTTCACAATACCCTCCCGCACTAACGCTTCTAAAGTGTTTTCCCTACACTTTGGAGAAGTTCGTTTATACACTTGAGCACTTGCACATGCACACCCACACACGCCCTACCTTAGCGAGTCAGTCCGGACTCTGGTGCTTTCGTCAAGATTCTAAATTTTCAAGCCTTCAATGGCACCGACTGCCAGTCTGTCACTGTCTGTGTCAGTCTCCGGGCCTAGCAATTGTACTGTCATAGCCGTCCTTGCCGTCGTAACCGTCTACGGCTGTTCTGTCGCAATGCAAGGGCAAAACTGTCTCCTACAGCACAACGTGGCTCCTTAACTGACAAGAAGTTCGCCTGCTGCTTGTTTCCCTGCTGACCGTCAGTGAACACTTCTAAAGCGAGGCGCACTTCCGCTGAGCTCGCCTGCATGCGTGGAATCCGTGCGTCACAATATTTCTCTCCCCAACATCAAAAAGTTGAACGGTTGAGACGTTGAAAATATTAACATTTTTATATGAAAATGGCACATTCAGTGGCATTAGATTTCAATGAATTGGATTGGATGTTTGTCGCAAAGCAGCCATGGCACTGAAGGTGGAGGAAGGGTGTGTGAAAGGAAATCATAAATTTTGGGCGATATCTTCCTCTGGTTCGTTTCAGAGAATCAGGGATGGTGGGCGATGGGGACGGCCATCTTTCCTGGCCCAGAAAACACTCCAACTGCTCTCCAGATGCCAGGAGAAAACACAAGGTAGCATTCTAAGCCACTTCAGCCTTACATTGGACGAAAAGAAACTTTCAAAGGAAGGTTCTTCGCAAGGTTCTCTTGAATTTTAGCTTTTCTTTTTTGAAGACACGAACATGTAAAAATGTACAGGCGGACTACTCACAGTCTACCTCTCTTAGTAGGTGTACAATTTAACACACACACAACAGACACCCTCACCGGCTACACACACACACACACCCTCACCGGCCAAGTCCTGGCTTGCAAACCTCGCAACATGGCGCACTGCAGTGACATTGAAGTGAAGGGAAGGAAATGCCAACATTCACGGAGTGGCGATAACTCCACATGCATTTCCTTCACGTGCATGTCGAGCCTCTAAGCCCTATCGCTGGATCCCCTCCCTTCCCTTACCCCCTCTCACTTTCTCTTTGCAAGCGCGTATTTATGCGTGTGTACTGGAGGGAGGGGAGGGAGGGATGAGAGTGAGATATAGGCTAATTCTCCTACGCCCCCCCCCCCCCCCCCCTTTCTTTTTCTTAATTTGTGCGTGCGTCGGCTGGACTACAAGCAACGTTGTCTCTCTCTCTCTCCTCTCACTCTCTCTCTCTCTCTCTCAAGCAGCGAGGACAGGTGTTCAGAAATAAGGAAAAGTCACCCCTGATGGTGATGGAGGCTTCCACTAACTTCAAACAAATTTAAACCTGTTGGCTTTACAATGAAGTGATTGTTGACCTACGGTTGTTCATCATACAAAACATCAAACAACACATTGTTAACCTGTTGGCTTTAAAATGAAGTGATTGTTGACCTACAGTTGTTCATCATACAAAACACCAAACAACACATTGTTAAACCTGTTGGCTTTAAAATGAAGTGATTGTTGACCTACGGTTGTTCATCATACGAAACACCAAACAACACATTGTTAAACCTGTTGGCTTTAAAGTGAAGTGATTGTAGACCTATGGTTGTTCATAATAATAATAATAACAATAATAATAATAATGTTTATTCCTATAGAGCATATTCCATAAAAATGCTCAACAACGCTGTACATTTCAAGAAAGAGCAAACGGTAAACAATAAAGAGTGATAAAAGTCATGCACATTGAAAAGACATAAAGCCTTGAGATATCAAATACTGACTTGCACAAATCAAATGATATATACACACGCACCTTAGTACTAATCCACATCAGTTTCGGTCAGAGACCTATACTGTATGTATGCATGTGTGTGTACATTGTGCGTGCTATGTGTGCGCGCAGGGTGTGTGCACGGAGGTATGTTCGCGTGCATGTGCGTGTATGCGCACATCTCTGTGTATTTGTACATAACAACCTTACAAATATCACAGTTATTCATATTATTAACATCAATGATTAAACATTATAATGACAATAAACACATATCACCCCAAAATAATTATTCATTTTTTAACTAAGAAAACTTATCACAGAACATTATATAATCACACTCACTAAGATCCTTGATTAACACATTGTATATCAACACTAAAACAAATCACATTGCACTCAAAATTAACATATCGTGTAACAAAAATAATAATAATTGAAAAACAAATCACATAAGAAAAGTCTCTCTCATTCTTACATCCTCTACAAACTACTTCACGCCTTTACACACACACACACACACACACACACACACACACACCACACACACACACACACACACACACACACACACACACACACGTGCGCGCGCGCACGCAGTTTGTTTTCCTAAGAGACAGGGTTGAGAGCTCCATACATCTGGGCCAAAGACAGAGAAGGACTTTTTAACCAAAGGTATCGAGACAGAAGCGAGGAACAGTCAGCAGTGAGGTATCAGAAGAACGGAGTGCTCGAGAATGTTTGTATATCTGCAGGAGATTAAAAAGATATGATGGCATGTTCTCACGATAATACACTGGAAGCAGAGACAGGCAACTTTACACTGAATTCTGGCCTTTACAGGAAGCCAACGGAGAGTTCTGAGAAGAAATTTTGCGCTCTCACGTCTCGGCTTGCGGAGAACAAGGCGAGCCGAATGATTCTGTATGTGTTGAAGTTCATTTAGTTGATTGTTGGGGAGACCAGCAAGTAAGAATTACAGTAGTCTAGTCTGGAGAATATAAAAGAGACAGCAAGTTTACTGGCAGCATCAGTGGATAGAAAGGAGCGGACCTTACCTATTCTGCGTAAAAAGTACAGAGTACGGCATAACAGTTCGGCATGTGCTTCCATAGACAAGGTTTCGTGTAGGTAGAAACCAAGATTCCTGACAGTTTGTGAGAGATGGATACGTCACAACCAGAGACAGACATAGCGTATGAGTAACCTGACTGATCTTTGAATTAGTGCCAGTCACAATGAGCTCAGTTTTTATCATAATTCGTTTTCAGTCATGCAGAAAGCCAGCCATTTCTCATGGCAGCCGAATCTCTCATCGCCTGGTGGTCCCAGGCACGCACATGCTTCATGTGAGTAGCAAAGTGCAGGATGAATGGGATTGCCTCAAGCCTTCCACCTGCACTTTTGGACATGGATATGGCCCTTTGCAGT
>JAMYXO010000527.1:37500-43987 GCA_033310375.1 Conus canariensis
TGGTGAAAATGTCGTTTTGAATTAGCGTGCTACTGATGTACCCTGCCTTTCGAAAGTTGTAGCTACCTATCTGAAAACTTGTATCTCACAAAGATGCCCCCCCACTTTTTTGGGGGGGGGGGGTGAAAGTGCGTTCAAACGACGTACAAACGACGCAAGACATCTCATTCAAAATTTTCTACAGGTGGCCTTACTGAGCCAACGACGCTTAAAAAAAAAAAAAAAAAGCGATAGCTCAAATTCAGCAAACAAATATAAACCTGTATATACGATGGTCGCAAGTTGGCTGATGTTAAATAAAAAAAAACCAGGAAAAAAGGGGGAAATTGACCGCACTTACGGAAATTGTGAAGCGCTGTGCTTATCACACAAACCACGCAAGACCAACACTTACGGAAATTGTGAAGCGCTGTGCTTATCACACCAAACCACGCAAGACCAACACTTACGGAAATTGTGAAGCGCTGTGCTTATCACACAAAACCACGCAAGACCAACACTTACGGAAATTGTGAAGCGCTGTGCTTATCACACCAAACCACGCAAGACCAACACTTACGGAAATTGTGAAGCGCTGTGCTTATCACACCAAAACCACGCAAGACCAACACTTACGGAAATTGTGAAGCGCTGTGCTTATCACACCAAACCACGCAAGACCAACACTTACGGAAATTGTGAAGCGCTGTGCTTATCACACCAAAACCACGCAAGACCAACACTTACGGAAATTGTGAAGCGCTGTGCTTATCACACAAAACCACGCAAGACCAACACTTACGGAAATTGTGAAGCGCTGTGCTTATCACACAAAACCACGCAAGACCAACACTTACGGAAATTGTGAAGCGCTGTGCTTATCACACCAAACCACGCAAGACCAACACTTACGGAAATTGTGAAGCGCTGTGCTTATACACAACAAAACCAACATCAAAAAAAACCACGCAAGACCAACACTTACGGAAATTGTGAAGCGCTGTGCTTATCACACAAAACCACGCAAGACCAACACTTACGGAAATTGTGAAGCGCTGTGCTTATCACACCAAACCACGCAAGACCAACACTTACGGAAATTGTGAAACGCCCCGCTATCACACCAAACCATGCACACAAAGTCACACGTCAGATCAATTTGCGTCCTTGAGTTGGTCACGAAGACTCATTTCTCTCAGCAGTTCTCTTCTGTTGGTAGCTGTCGTGAGGAGATCTGGCATGGTCATTTTGGTCCGGTCCTTTATATTGTCGGACCATCTCTTTCTCTGCCGTCCTCGTCTTCGCCCTCCTTCAACGGTACCTTGAAGGATGGTTTTGGAGAGGGTGTTGTGACGAATGACGTGGCCAAACCTTGCCTTTCTTCCGTCGTTTGACGGTTGCCAGAAGTGGTTCGTGGGGCCCAACTAGGTTAGTGACCAGGTTCCGCACATAATCATTGGTCTTGTGTTCTTTGTAGGAGATGCGGAGTAGTACACTTCCCTAATATCGTTTTGATATTGTTTTGCAAACCAAGACTTGGATCCAGTAACTCCTCCATCTTCCTCCTCTTGCTGTGCATGAAGTGGGGAATGCACATACCGCAGTTAGAGAGAATAAGAAGTCCGTGGGTTCTGATAACATACCCCATTTCTGCTCAAACTCGCTCTGCCTTACATTGTTGAGTCACTTACCTATCCATAACTTATCCATCGAAACTAATGTCTTCCCTCAAGCGTTCAAAAATGACAAAGTGACCCCCCCCCCCCCTTCCAAAATCAAATGATTCGTTAGATCCAAATGATTTCAGACCTATATTCTTACTATCGGTTCTATCCAAACCCCATAAGGACACACACACACACACAACACACACACACACACACACACACAACCGAAACTTACAACACACCACACACACACACACACACACACACACACACACACACAGAGGCAGTGTTAGCCTAGAGGGAAGGGATGCGGGCGGGGGTGGTGGTGGCTAGAAGAACATATTCTCAGACAAACAAAGCGATACAAAGGACCTTGTACCAAAACCCCATCCATCACAGCCACCCCCCAATCAAGACACAAAGATGAGAACGTGCCGCTCGCCCCCGATCACTGTCCGCGCGCGACAAGCGACAGACAGAGACGCCAGGCCATCCATTGTGCATGAGTCCTGACGCGTCCTATTAATGGCGAAACGATTGTCTGAGACGATGTCGGTCTGCACGGCACACAGGTCGAACACGACCTTGGGAGCCCTGTCGGGCCTTCGTCAGAACTCAAGGGACACAACTTAGGGATCAAGGAGGTGCATGGCGTAGGGTCCGAGTCCACAGTTACGGGTCAGACCCCCCCCCCCCCCCTCCTCCCCCTTCCGCGAACGCTACGTATTCTCTATTACTCCGTCACGAGAAACGGTCCGCGTTTCATCCCCCCCCCCCCCCCCCCCCCCCAAATTTGTCATATTATGTATTTTTTGGTGCTTTAGAGTGTATAGATCACGAAAAATCATGTTAACATAAAAAAATCTTGGGACGCACTGTCCCTTCTGGCTTAATTTTGAAGGGTACCCATCTCAGGTGCCGCGGCTGCTTTTCGTCGGTCCGAAACGTTCCATAAGTTTGGTGATCATCTGTGTCTTTGTTATTTAAGCTACGAGAATTTCCTTTATGTTTTTGTTGACAGTAATGCCTTCTGCACGATACGTAATAATCAGAACGATAATATATGCAATAAGGTGACCGCAGTGAAGCTACGTGTGTCCCCACCGTATGTCACACGTTGCGAACTGTAACTTTGCCAAAGTGTTTGCAATAAACCGTCTCTCTCGAACACTGTGCAACTTATTAGAAACCAAGTACACCACAGTTTCAAAGAACAGTCTCTTGTGATTCTTTTGAGCTATGCCACATCACCATGGGCCTATGCTGATGTCCTCTGTTGCCAGGTTATCTCAATCAAAGCTTCGTGTGACAACTCTCACAACTACAGCCCTCCTTGAGACAGATTCACTTGCGCTGTCTCAGCCTTTCGGACATACTCTGCCCGACTTTGAGTCAATCGCTCTGTTTTTGTTTACGTTTTATGTGCAAGCATAATCGACATGACCCTCCCCCCCCCCCCACCCACCCCTCTTTTTTTTTTTCTTTCTTTCTCTGTCTTCTGCTATGCTTTTCACTCCCTAATCCCTCCGCCCTGACAATCGCGTAGGAACACAAGAAGTCCCAAAAGTCATGCATATTCCCCGCTGCTCTTGTTGACATCTAGTACTGAACTTTTTTTTTTATATAAATCAGATCCAAGTCCAAGGACGCAGTCTCTTGTTCTTCTTCTTCTTCTTTTTTTTTTTTTTTTTTATCATCAAAGCTTCTTTTAACAGAAGCAGGGCGATTTTCATCTAGCTAGTGTTGTTACTACCTGACCCCTATCGTAGCTCCGAACTCCCAGAATGCCTTCAAAGAACAGATTGTGTGTAGCAACGAGGGGAACACAGAAAACGATGACGACTACGATTGTTGTAATAAGAATTCAAAAAAAATATATAAGAAAAATTAAAAAAGGAGTAAGCATTCAGAACAGCATCAAAGATACAGGAATACAGTGTGTGTGGTGTGTGTGTGTGTGTGTGTGTGTGTGTGTGTGTGTGTGTGTGTGTGTGTGTGTGTGTGTGTGTGTGTGTGTGAGGAGAGAGAGAGAGAGAGAGAGAGAGAGAGAGAGTGAGTGTGTGTATGTGTGTGTGTGAAGTGTGAGTGTCTCTCTCTCTCTCTCTCTCTCTCTCTCTCTCTCTCTCTCTCTCTCTCTCTCTCCTCTCTCTCCCGAGTAGAACATAAACAGATATAACACATAAAAAATCCTTTTTGCACTATAAGTCAGACTGACATCAGTCTTTTTTTTTTTTTTTTCTTACGAGAACTTCTCCGTGATAATAGGCAGAAAAGAAAAACACTCCAAGCAACTCCGCCACAGGAGATAATAAGAACCTCATCAGAGATACTTTTGCTTACAGCCCAGCCGACCGCAAAGAGCCGTTTCAGGACCGTCACCATGCTGAAGTCAACTCTCAAGTCATATTTTACAAACAAACAAACAAACAGAAAAAGACCCACCCACCCACTTACACACCACACACACACACACACACACACACACACCACACACACACACACACACACACACACACACACACCCACACCCCAAACTCACCTTCCTAAAACGCACCGGGAACTGCCTTAACTAAAAATCTCTCCTCCACAAATGAATAAAAAAAAAAAAAAAAAAAAATTAAAAAAAAACCCGAAAAACTTATAGATCAGATGAAAAATGCCGAACTCGCTCAGAAACTGAAAGACCACATCAGGCTGGAACATCCCAGAACAAGGCACCGCACGGAGTCTGCCGCACAGTGCCTCCTACGTCTCACATCATGCCAGTCCCAACGCTCCGGGGACCGGAACAGCTCAGCTGGTAGAGCATCGGACTCGTAATCTTGGGGTTGCGGGCTCGCATCTCCGCCGGGCCGTTTCGGTACTGGGGGGATTTTTCCCTCGGAGTTAACATTAGTTCTGACTCCATTTCCCATACAGTCCTTCGAATGAGACTATAAACCGAGGTTCCGTGTGTGAACGCATGCATAACATCTTGCACACACGTCAAATCCCATCACTCAACTTTCGGAAGAGAAGGCCAGTTTGGCCGTTGGTATGGATGACACGTTACACATAGTATGCACCTTTCCCCGAAGTTGGAGTATGGCTGCCTTAATGGCGGGATAAAAAAAAAAAAAAAAAAAACCGGTCATACACAAAAAAAAAGTGTCAGAATAATCAACATGATGAATGCGGACACTAAATGAAAAGGAAGGACAGGAAGGAAAGGAAGGAAAGGAAGAAAGGAAGGAAAAGAAGGAAAGGAAGGAAAGGAAGGAAAGGAAGGAAAGAGAAGGAAAGAGGAAAGGAAGGAAAGGAAGAAAGGAAGGAAAGGAAGGAAAGGAAGGAAAGGAAGAAAAGGAGAAAAGGAAGGAAAGGAAGGAAAGGAAGGAAAGGAAGGAAAGGAAGAAAGGAAGGAAAGGAAGGAAAAGGAAGAAAGGAAGGAAAGGAAGGAAAAGGAAGAAAGAAGGAAGGAAGAAAGAAGAAAAGGAAGGAAAAGAAGGAAAGGAAGAAAAGGAAGGAAAGGAAGAAAAGGAAGTAATAGAAATAAATGGTAGGAAAAGAAGAGAAGGAAGGAAAGGAAGAATAAGAAAGAAAACGGAAGGAAAGGAGGGATGGACGGAAAGAAAGGGAAAGGAAAAGAAAGGAAGGTAAGCAAGTAAAGGAAGAGAAGTGATAGGAAAGGTAGGGTAAGGAAGGAAAAGGAAAGATAAGAAAGATAAGGGTTGGAATGGAAGGGAAGGGAGGAAAGGAAGTAATGAAAGAAGGATTGGAAAGGAAGAGAAGGAAGGTAAGGAAGTAATGAAAGATAAGGAAGGAAAGGATGGGAAGGAAGGAAGGATAAGATGGAAGGAAGAAATGGACAGGAATAGCAGATAAAGGGAAGAGAAGGAAGGAAAGGAAGAAAAGAAAGAAAAGGAAGGAAAGGATGAGAAGGAAGGAAAGGATGAAAAGGATGGAAGCTATTGGTAGGAGGAAAGGAAAGCTAAACGTAAGAAAAGGAAGGAAGGATGGAAAAGAAGAAAAGGATGAAAAGCGTTGGTTTGGATGGTAAAAGAATGAATAGGTTATGGAATGGGTAGGTAAGGTTGGGTTTGGATGGGATATTGGTGTATATGAAAGATATAGGTTGGAATGGTAGAGATGGTTGGTATTAGGAGATGTAAATGGTAAGGAATTGGAAGGGTAGGATGGTATAGGAAGGTTTGGATTGGAGGGAAGCAAACGAGTAGAAAAGATGGAAAGGAGGAAAAAGAAGAAATCGGAAGAAAGGAAGGAAAGGAAGGTTTTATGTGTAAAGGTTGGTGTAGGATGGTATAGGAAGGGATGGATGAGATTGGTAGGTATAGATGAAAGGATAAGTAAAGGAAGAAAAGGAAGGACATAGGACGGGAAGGGAAGGAAGGTAGGAAAAGAAGTAAAAGGAAAAAAGAAAAGGAAAAAAAAGGAAGGAAAGGATGAAGGTTAGAAGATTATAGGACGGAAAGGAAGGGAAGAAGAAAAGGAAGGAAAGGACGGGAAGGAAGAAAAGGATCAAAAGGAAGAAAAAGGAAGGAACGAAGGAATGTGAAGGATGGAAGGGCAGGAAGAAAAGGAAGGCAAGGAAGGGAAGGAAGAAAAGGAAAGAAAGGAAGAAAAGGAAGGAGGGATAGATACAGGCAGAAAAAGAAGGAATGAAGGGGAAAAAAGATAAGGTAGGAAACAGAGCAAGGAATGACAGGAAAGGAAGGACGGAAAGGAAAGGAAAGGTAAGACCAGGAAGGAAAGGAAGAAATGGAGGGAAAGGAAGAAAAGGAAGGAATGAAAGGTTACGGAAGGAAAGGCAGAAAGCGGCAAATGAGAACAGGAAGGCACAGAAA
>JAMYXO010005285.1:5000-15760 GCA_033310375.1 Conus canariensis
AAGATGCCACCCGGTGACACACTGCATAGCTATCGCTGTGCAAAGCGTGACACTGGTACAAGATGCCACCCGGTGACACACTACATAGCTATCACTGTGCCAAGCGTGACACTGGTACAAAATGCCACCCGGTGACATACTACATAGCTATCACTGTGCAAAATGTCATCCGGTGACATCCTGTACTGCTGTTGCCAAGTACCTGGGTGACATTTTGTACCGACAGGTCAAGTATTCATGTAAAATAAATGTACGTAGATAAATGAACGTAGGATTATGCGTCGTGTGTGATCAGGCAATCGTTGTGACATATCCGGGAGCCGGAATAGCTCAGTTGGTAGAGCGCCTGACTCGTAATCTTGGTGATCCTGGGGTTGCGGGTTCGAATCTCCGCCGGGCGTTTCGGTACAGGGGGATTTTTCCCTCGGAGTTAACATTAGTTCTGACTCCATTTCCCATACAGTCCTTCGAATGAGACTATAAACCGAGGTTCCGTGTGTGAACGCACGCATAATATCTTGCACACACGTAAAATCCCATCACCAACTTTCGGAAGAGTAGGCCAGTTTGGCCGTTGGTATGGATGACACGTTACACACAGCATGCACCCTGCGTAAGAAATGGAAAGAATGAAGGAAGTAAAGAAACTGAGTGAACGATATTGAACGATATTGACTGGATGACACGGGAAACGACTGAATGAAGCGCCAGCTGGCAGCTCTTCAGTCGGCACTACCCAGGTTGGCAGCCCGTTGTGTAAGCGAGTGTTGATTGTAAAGCGCTTAGAGCTTGGTCTCAGCCGAGAATAGGCGCTATATAAGTATTCATTATTATTATTATTATATCCATGTGTTCAAGGTGAAGCAGTAAGGCGACGGTGATCATCAACATTCACGTCTTACTGCCAACATCGATGTCAGATTCCACGATGGTAGTGATGTGTTTTGAAGGAGATGATGGTGGCAGTTGTGATGCAGACAGGTCTTATATTTGACATACGTGACAATTCTTGTATTCTGATGTCGAAGGAACAAATACCTCCAAAACTAACGACAACAAGAACGACGACGACGATAATGACGATGGCTGTGATGAGCAGGAGGAGAAGGATAAGAACGATGATGTTGGTGAATGATATGGCATTCAGCCTACGTTGGCAGGCATTTTCTAGGACAGGTGGTCCGGACATACGCCTGTCTGTGTGAGCCTATGCTAACTCTGCAGTTCATTGTCTGTGTGAGACTATGCTAACTCTGCAGTACATAGTCTGTGTGAGCCAATGCTGACTCTCCAGTACATTGTCTGTGTGAGCCTATGCTAACTCTGCAGTACATTTGTCTGTGTGAGCCTATGCTGACTCTGCAGATACACATTGTCTGTGTGAGCCTATGCTGACTCTGCAGTACATTGTCTGTGTGAGCCTATGCTGACTCTGCAGTTCATTGTCTGTGTGGAGCCTATGCTAACTCTGCAGTACATTGTCTGTGTGAGCCTATGCTAACACTGCAGTACATTGTCTGTGTGAGCCTAAGCTGACTCTGCAGTACATTGTCTGTGTGAGCCTATGCTAACTCTGCAGTACATTGTCTGTGTGAGCCTATGCTGACTCTGCAGTACTATTGTCTGTGTGAGCCTATACTAACTCTGCAGTACTATTGTCTGTGTGAGCCTATGCTGACTCTGCAGTACTATTGTCTGTGTGAGCCTATGCTAACTCTGCAGTACATTGTCTGTGTGAGCCTATGCTGACTCTGCAGTTCATTGTCTGTGTGAGCCTATGCTGACTCTGCAGTTCATTGTCTGTGTCAGCCTATGCTGTCTCTGCTGTACTATTGTCTGTGTGAGCCTATGCTGACTCTGCAGTACATTGTCTGTGTGAGCCTATGCTGACTCTGCAGTACTATTGTCTGTGTGAGCCTATGCTGACTCCTGCAGTACTATTGTCTGTGTGAGCCTATGCTAACTCTGCTGTACTATTGTCTGTGGGGAGCCTATGCTGACTCTGCAGTACATTGTCTGTGCCAGCCTATGCTGACTCTCCAGTACATTGTCTGTGTGAGCCTATGCTGACTCTGCAGTACATTGTCTGTGTCAGCCTATGCTGACTCTGCAGTACTACTGGCCATCTTTTAGTTTGGTTTCGACTGGGTGGGCTTTGTTCTTTTTTAAGTACTCAATCCAAATCCCTTGAGATTATCATTAAGGCACATTCATCTTCCCTATTGTACCTTGCACACCTGTTTTAAATGCGACAAGAGACCAGTAAAACCTGACCTAAAACCGCGCATTCACTGATAGCAATAGCTTGTACCGCATTAGATATGAATGTGTGACCTGCCAGTACAGAATAGAATCCAGGATGAAATACCGTACCGGGATCATATTTTGCGAGGTATTATCGGCACACAATGTCAATCTGAATAAAAGTTTGTACTGGGATGATGTTTCGTACCATAGGGTCGGTACAGAATCTCACCGGTTGTCATTGTTTTTAATACCAGGATTGTACTTTGTACCGCAAACAGCTCCCAAATCATGGAATGTATGATGTATTTATATTCTTTTGTGTGTGTGTGTTTTTTTTTAATAAAAAAATTGATCATTAGAAACGTTACTTCTTCAATAATTCCCCATCCCTCATCTGCATCTCCTCCTTCTTCCTCTTCCCCTCTCTCCCCCTCCCCTCAGAAAATGCCTGAGACAGTGTCAGCATTATAGTGCTGAAAATCACTCTGCCCAGTAGTAAGAGTAGCATGAGCCGAGAAAGAAGGTCAAAGACAAGAATACGTGACCTGAAAGGGATTCTACAGATAAACTGATAGCAAGACAGATAAAAGGGCAGAAGTTCACTGGTGAGAGAACCCTAAAGAGAAGAAGAAGAAGAAGAAGAAGAAGAGAAGAAGAAGAAGAAGAAGAAGAAGAAGAGCTTACCAGTAATCGAGGGACGAAGAGCCCAGGTAGTTGTTGTTGTTGGGTCCGTTCCAAAATGTCAGCAGCCTTTGATACCCTAGGAAATTATGTTATTTGATTCATCATAGAACGGTGCTTGGCACAAAGGGGCCTTTTTATCGTGCACACACACACACACACACACACACACACACACACACACACACACACACACACACACACACGCACGCGCGCGCGCGCGCGCGCACACACACACACACACACACACGCGCGCGCGCGCGCGCGCGCGCACGCACGCACACCCAATACGCACACCCACGCACACCCACAAGGAGATTATTATGTATATATGTAAATATGCGTGTATGTACATACGTACGTTCATACGTTTGTGTGTATGCATGTACCACGCAAGAGATCGCTTAATAAACCTGTTAGGGGGGAGGGGGGAGGGGATCATGGAAGATAACGCCTGGCTTTCCACCGCAAATTGAGTTACTTTTTTTCTGAGTTTCTGGGTCAAACAAGTAAGTCTAGAGTCAAATATTAGATTTAAAACGCATGGCACCATAACGATGGGAATGTCTGTATTATTCGCGCACCGTTTTACTGCCGTGTTTTGGCTTTTTCTCTCTGCCATTGACCTGTTTAGCAGACTGCCAGCGAAAAATGGCTTCAGCCAGGCTGACCATCAGCATCTTTTCGAAGAAAACGGCGAGGTCACTCTCGATGAACGCGAGAGAGAACTATAAAATAGGCATTCTGGCTCACCCACCTCCGCCAGCTCCAACCGGCTAAAGCCGGTTTCGCTGTTGCTCCGCCGGCTTACCCAGAGTGCCTATTTTATAGTTCTCTAATAGTAAACACTTTACAAACATACATAATGTGTAGGATTATCTGTTTTTAACACTAATTTAGAAAACTTTTGAGACTTTAGTTTTTGCTTAATCCTTCGTTTTTCTTGATCGTCTTCAATAACATCATTTTCACGCATACATTCATCAAATGCGTCTCTGTCTTTCATGTGAAATAAAACTACAGTCTTTAATTGTTCTCTAAAGTCTTTTAAAAACTGAGTTATATTTTTGACATAAAATCCACACACTTATCCCAGCATGTCTTCCACTGAAAGCCAGTTTTGATAAAGTGTTTCTCTTTTTGACTATATCCTTTTCTGCTGAACAATCATCTATAATAAATAATGTCTGAGTTCCTTCAAACTGTCTAAAGAAATGTTCTAAACACTCACTCAGTTTATTGCTAGGATCAACTAAATATATGTCATCATCTGTCCATATAAACCTTCTGTCGTGATATGCTTTGTTCCATTTAAGTGTTGGGCAGAAAATTTACTATATGATCAAAATTATAACGATAAACTGTTTGTAATAGGTCGAGGACAAATATTGTTTTTCCACAACCAGTCTGTCCACAAATCAATGAACAATGAGGGGTTTTTATCATAAAGTTTAACATCGGCATTGACACCAAAGTCGTTTGCTCCATAGTTTTATAACAGAATTTAATCTAATCCAGTTATTGTTTTTATCATACTCTCTGTCAAAACTTGTTCAGTATAATAAAACCCTATAAGGCCCAAATGTGTAAGATTAATCCAGTTCAGTTCTGTAAGATCGTTTCTATTTAAACTAATATCAATTTTGTTGCTTGTTGTTATGACCTTAATATCCTCGCCATTGTAAAGAACAACGACAGTAACTTTAAGTTTGTCAACGTCTAAGTTTTGCCAGCTAATAAGAATTCCTTTCATAAGATTGTCACTGACGCCCAGAGCTCCATTTCTCGCCTCATCTTTTAAGACAGAAATTTTAAATATCATTGTGAACGTGTCTCCTAATTTTGTGCGTGGAATGAACTGTAATTTTGTAGAAGCTTTCTTTAAAACCGATTCTCTTCTGTGGAGGATGTACTGTTTGTCCCCAAACGGCTTTATTTCGATCTCTTTCCGACTGTTGTCCTCTGGCATAAGACTTACATGTAAAGGGCCAGAGTTCAATGCTTTTCTGAAACTTTTTTGACGGTCAAAAAATGTAAATGGGCTTAAGAATTCAAATTTTATGTCCCATTCTAAATATGGTTCTAAGTGCCATTTGTTGTCAGTTTTTCGAACTATTTTATATTCATACTGACCTGTATTATTTGCTTCTAGATTGCGTAGTTGTTCTAGTTTAGGAAACCTTTTGTTGTCGTCAACCTCTTTGCGTTTATAATAACCATCTTTAGTGTACTCAAAACCATATAAAGTGCCTATCTCACCGTTTTGTTCAAAGTCCTCAACGTCTGCAAGGTCTTTTAATTCTAAAGTTACACACCTCTCAGGCGCTAATGTGACCCCCGAATCGTCTGGTCCACGTGACATTTTTTAAAAACAACGTATTATTTTATTTCTAAAACAATGTGCAGGTTATCACATTTCACGACTTTCCCTGTTTTATCTGTGATCTTTATATTAAACGATCCGACCCTCCCACAAGCTAATCTTTTAAACTGTAAATTAGGGAATCGTATAATTTCATAATCGCAATATGCAGCTTTCCCTGATGGAAGAGCTCTTAAAACAGTTGAGGGCCTTCCATCATATAAGTTTTCATCAGTGCTCAGCTCGTCTAAATGAACATAGAGTAATGAATGTAATGCAAGATCGAGCGGATTTTCCCCCTCATAAGTAGTTTTGTCTGGTGTAACTCTAAATCTATAATAGGCTTGATTGGGTTTAAAGCCTAACATTTTAGCTAGCTCTACATCAAAAAAGTAATTGACTTCTTCTCCTTCATGTTTGAATGTCAACATTGTTTTTAGATTTGCATTGTTAAGTTTGAGAGTAATGTCGAAGTTACTCATTGCTTCTTTTAGCGAGCAAAACCCGTAATAACCATCAGGTATGGTTAACTGGCTAATTACGTCTCCTCTTCTGTCAAGTTTTGAAATCTCATTATTCCTCTTGGATTGACTTATATTAAACCATACGACTTTGTAGAATATTTCATGGAGTGCGACCCTTTGGGTTCCGCAGTTATTATCAATAGCATATTCTAAAAACGAAGGACTGTCTTGAGTTGTTATTGTTACAAACATTTTTAAAACAATTTAAAAATGAGTGCATTCAAATATACTAATGCAAAATATTCTGTTGGACCGCACTACAATCTTAAAAATATAAACAACTGATACCCTCAACATTTCTGTGACTCAGACTGACGCCTTTCAAGTAAAGGTTAGTACTCCATTGGATCGTTATCTTAACCCCCCTATCAAAAACGACTACATCCCGAAAGTGTGGTTCAGTCATCCGTTGCAGTTTTATCAGAACCAGTTAAACTTTGCTGTGTTTTGCGCATCAACTGGGTGTGGAGTGTCGTATGCTGATCATTTAAATCATCCTGATCCTTTGGTGAGGTCAGTATATAGATTTCATTTTTATTACACCTTCAGACGTATTTTGTCTGAACTGCAAGCGCCATTACCAAATGACAAAACGTTTAATCCATTCAGCAACAGAATAGATTACAAGGCTTTTGAAAGGATCTGTAACGAATTTGATATTGACCCAAAGACAGACTTTAGACAAAAGTTGGATCTTAATCATGGTTTAGGCACTCTTTATTATTGGGGCGTGCACAGAAAGTATAACTATGATTGGAATCCTCCTTACACATCTTTCTCTTCAGGCACAACTGTTCACCTCGGGTCCATAGAGCAAGAGCATAAAACAGCATGGACAACATTTATTTTGGATACTTCTAAGGGCCTAACAAAAGCAGGAATAGAACGAATAAACGACTCTATTCGTACTTATGTTTGGTGTTTGCTAGGTTCGCAAGCACAAACGAGATCAAACATAATTGATCCTTCTACTGGCTTTGACGCCCAAAAACAGTATTTAGCAAATTTAGAGGATTCTATTAATTCTGCAATTGATTTGCCTTCAAGTATTAAAAGGTACCAAAATGTTTTACAATTTGCAAGATCGAAAGTAGACTTTGCTGTCGGCACTGGTTTATACATGCTACCTTCTGACCTCAGACTCCAGATAGGAACAATAATAAACTATAATAATGAAATCCTTGTGGCTGGTAAAGAAGAGAAGGTCGGAAAAAACGACATAAATTCTAAGCCAGCAATAGCAATAAAAAAAGAAGCCCCACCAATCCCCGAGCCCCCCAAACCCCCCCATTCAATCCCTGTGGTCCCAAGAAATAATGACCATGAATATGAAAAGACGGCACTTGTTATTGGATTAACTGCCCTAGGATTACTTGGTCTTTATCTTACTATAAAATAACCCAACTATTAAGACAACTAATGCCCATAAGTGCTCGGCCATAAAGCCAACTACTTTACTTGCGGCAGACAAAAGCCAGCTAACGATCCCCCCTATTATACCAGGCAAAGAGTCTATTGCCTTACTGGCTAATTTTTTTAATAAACTTGCAAGATGATCAAGTTGTTTTTTTACCCATGATTTATCTGATGGTGGTCCTGGTGGCACTGCTCCCCCACCACCGCCGCCTGTAATAGCCAACACCAGTGTACTTATTGCAAATCCTAAGGCTGTTATAACACTTGCTAATGTGACACCTTGCTCTCTAAACAGTGTTCTTATTCGTTCTGCTAGCGTCGTGTCTTCATATAAAATTCTTTGGATAGTTTCTCTTATTCTGCTCACTTGAGTTCGTAATTGTTCTCGGTTATTAGACAACACTTCTAGTCTTGCTGATCTCTCTTGTTCAAGATCTTTTAGTCTTTGTGTTATTCTTTCTTTAACACCAGGTCCTAAGTTGTGGTCATCAGCCTCAACTAGTTTTTCTTTTTCTCTTTTTATATGCTCATCTAGTTCACCCAGTTTTGCTAAATTGTTTGTTAATTCGCCTCTGATGCTTTTCAAAGCATGATCAAGGGCTGTTATTTCTCTCATAGGTAGCGGCGGATCGTGCATAGTTTTTAATACTGTTTCTTCTGAAAAACTGGTTTCTATTATTTCGTCTGCTGTTGGGCTTAAATCTTTAAGGGGTATGTTTTGTATTTGGTTATCTGTTGGGAGTTCTTGTAGTGTGTTTTGAAGTTTAGCAACTGCCTCACTGTCTAATCTTCGCGGTTTAGCAATGCCAAGGCGATTTTGATCGCTCACACTGAGCCTTTGTCTAATTGTAGTCTTTGCTAAAAACTTTGATGGGTCTGGTTTAGTTGTAAGCTGAACAAGTTGTCCTTGCTCGTTTTTCACAAACAAATGGTCATCTTTTGTTTCAAAATCATTAGGGTCTATAAATTCGGGAGGTTCTTGGCCTAAACTTTGATAAAATGATTTGACCTTACTTTCTGTTAATTCACGCCGCAATGATTGTAATGGATGTGTCAAAGGCGTCATTTCACTCATGTCGTCTCCAGGATCAAAAACATCATAATCTTCTTCTGCCATGTTTTTAAATAATTAACTTTTTATTTTGTTTTATAAAAAAAATGTCACAAGCATATGGTTCGATTCTTGACCCGCATAGAAGACTGAAAGAGCCCTTTGGCGTGAAGGGAAATAAACAGAATATTATTGTTCCAAATAATCCATCTACTATTGATTCAGATCAAATTCTTACTGTCAAATTTCCAGACCTAGGAGCAGATGAAGTGATTGTGCCGGGATCTGCACGGCTTACTTTTAAAATAGAACTTGATTCAGCAACAGACGCAAACAGGACAGTTGTACAGAATCTGGGACGGGCAATCGTTAAGAAAATTTCTATAAAACTTGAGGGGCAAGAAATATTTTCTTTACACAATGCAGACATATTTCTAATCTATTCTGATCTATGGCTAACCGATAATGAAAGGGCCGATCTTGCGTTTCAAGGAATCGAAAATAACGAAGCACTAAAACACAGAATAGACGCCGAAGATGCTAAAGACGGTAACAAGTATGAAGCTGTAAGTTTTGCTTATGGAAATCGCTTTTCTATACCCTTAGATTTTGAGTTGTTAAAAGCGCATGCGCCATACTTTCAAGGAGCATTAAAAGACAGATTGTCATATGAACTAACTTTTAATGAATACAAACGTGTCATTAAATCTACAGACTCTGAAGCAAAGTACAGCATTTCTGACATCTCGTTAGAGTTTGACATTGTTAGCAACCCTAACTTAGCAAGGCTGATTGAGCAACAATATCAGTCAAAATTAGCAATATATTACGAAAGAGTGATTCATCATTCAAAATATATCAAAAGCAGGGCAGACACTATATGGAATTTTAGTTTTAGCGCCACAGCACGATCACTTAAAGGTATTTTACTGCTGTGTGAAGATGATAAAGAACCATACCAAAGACAAAGTGAAAAGTTTATTAATCCTAAAATAATGAAAGTACAATGTTCAATTGAGGGTAGTCCTAACCAAGTCTACGGTAGTGGGCTTAAATCTTATCATCATTTTGATGAAATAAGAAAATTCTTTGGAGGCGGGAGGTCTAGAAGTCCAACAGTAGACCTTGTGTCTAAAGATCTACACCTTCACAGTGTTAGACTTGATGAATATTTAACAACGAAATACGGTTTATGGATTGACCTAAGGTCAACAGAGGATAATCAGTTGCATGGGAGTGGGAGAACAGTTAAAGACGTAATAAACATTCAAATTGATAAAGAAAAAGATGGTGATAAACCACTTAATGTACATTTGTTTTTAATATATGATGCGCAGCTGAATATTCAAGATAACAGATTAAAAGATATCCAATACTAAATTATTTTTATTTTTAAAAAAGCATGTCTGTTACGACTTATCCAAAAGTGCCCAAAGAAGAGATAGCTGCTGCTGTAGACATAAAAACTTTCAGATTAACCAACATTACACAAATGCAACAAAAACTAGAGCAGGACCTTTTCAAAATACAGCAAAACCAAACGAAGGTATTCTGCTGTCTTTAATGCTGTTACATATGTTAATACTGGAGCATCGATCACTAGTGCTCTATCAGCAGGAACAAGTGTAGGTCTCTTAGCAACAGGCGTAGGTGCACACGGCAGCTTTACTCTAGGCGGTTTGTCTTTAACTCTTGGCCTGTGTTCATTGGCTGTAAGTGCTGTCAGCAAAAAATATAAAAGCTAAACTCCAAAAGCACACAGCTATGGTTCAACTAATTAACAGCTAAACTTAGTTCCTTCAAACTGATAATTGATAAAGCACTTGCTGACTCAAACATCACGATGAAGAATTTAGTCGCCTACAGGCTGATTTTGAGGACTACAAAAGACAAAAGTTTGATCTTCAAAGAAAGGCAAGGGCAACTTTTTCTCACAACCAGACACCGACCAGATAAAAAAGGAATGTTTAAAAAAAGTAAACGAGACATAAACTCTGTTCTAAACAGCTCACATTAACAACCCCAAAGGGCGTTTATACTTTAGTTTATGAGTCCAAGCACAAAAAGACCGTTGATTATTGATTCTGATTAACTTTTATTTTTTTTATTTAAATAAATATTTTGAGTTAGAAAAGAAACTCAGCATGGATAAGATATATGAAGGTTCAGATGAATTGTTTGAAGCAATGCTCGAGGAAGAGCGTTTTGTCAAAAGCTTTAAATGAGGTCGTTTTAGAAGTTATTGATCCAACAAACGTGCAGGCAAGCGTTGTACACGCAATTTCTCAGGTTCCAAGTAAACTAACAATAAACCCTCCAGTTAAAGTAAGGTTAGTTGTTTTAATCGACATATAACAATAAACGAAGAAAATCTAGAAGTCTGGGTCTCAAATAAACAGAACTATTCTTTCTTATAATGACTTTAACACCCGTTGGGGAGAATCAACTTCTTACACAGTTTAATGAAGCCCTGAAGCAG
>JAMYXO010005286.1:0-15759 GCA_033310375.1 Conus canariensis
CTTATTTCTCAAAATGAGAAAAGGTTTAAAGCCGCACCGTAGACTTGGGGTTAGACTCCCCCAAATTGAACATTGTATTCGTTTTTTTAGGTTTGATAAATTTTTCACTTTGTCTTTTTAAATGGTTCTTCATCTTCACACAGCAAATAAAATACCTTTTAAGGGTCGGCGCGGGCTAAAACAAAGTTCCATATATTTTCTGCTCGCTTTTGGGATATTTTGAATGTGAATCACTCTTTCGAATATTTTGTAATTTTGACTGATATTTTTGCTCAATTCAGCCTTGCAATAGAGTTGCTAAAATTTCAAACTCTAACGAATTCGAAAATCTGACGGGAATCATTCTTTCGACTAAACACTTTGTATTCATTAAAATTATTTTTCATATGACAATCTGTCTTTTAATCTCCTTGAAAGTTGGCGCATGCGCTTTTAAAAACAACTCAAAATCAAAGGGTATGGAAAAGCGTTTCCAAACGCATAACTTACAGCTTCATCTTTTTTACCGTCTTTAGCATCTTCGGCGTCTATTCGTGTTTTAGTGCTTCGTTATTTTCGATTCCTTGAAACGCAAGATCGCCCTTTCTTATCGGTTACCAAGATCAGAATAGTTTAGAAATATGTCCTTTGTGTAAAGAAAATATTTCTTCCCCCTCAATTTTTTAAAATTTTCTTAACGATTGCCCGTCCCAATTCGTACAACTGCCTGTTTACGTCTTTTGCTGAATAAAGTTCTTTTTAAAAAGAACCGTGCAACCCCGGCACTCATTCTTGCCCTGGGTCGGAAATTTGACAGTAAGAACTATCAAATCAATGAAGGGATTATTTGGAACATAATATTCTGTTTTTTTCCTCACCCAAAGGGCTCTTTCGTCTTCATGGGTCAAAAACGAACCATATGCTTGGCATTTTTTTTATAAAAAAAAAATAAAAAGTTTAATTATTTTAAAAAAAATGGCAAAGAAGATTATGAGTTTTTGATCCTGGAACGACAGATGAAATGCGCCTTTGACCATCCCTTACAATCATTGCGGCGTGAATTTAAAAGAAATAAGGTCAAATCATTTTACAAATTTAGGCCCAAAGAACCTCCCCGAATTTATAACCCAATGATTTTGAAACAAAAGATGACCATTTGTTTGTGAAAAACACAAGGACAACTTGTTCAGCTTACAACAAACCAGACCCATCAAATTTTTAGCAAAGACTACAATTAAAAAAGGGCTCGGTGAGCGATCAAAATCCCCTTTGGGCATTGTAAACCGCAAAGATTAGCAGTAGCATTCCCAAAAACTTCAAAACACACAAAAAGAACTCCCAACAATAACCAAAATACAAAAACATACCCCTTAAAGATTTAACCCCAACAGCAGACAAAAAAAAAACCATTTTTTTCAGAAGAAACAGTATTAAAAAACTATGCACGATCCGCCGCACCTATGAAGAAAAAAGGGCCCTTGATCATTTTTGAAAAGCACAGAGGCAATTACAAACTTTAGCAAAACTGGTAACAATAGAAAAAAAAGAAAAAGAAAAACTATTGAGCTGATGACCCAACTTGGGACCTGGTGTTAAAGAAAGAATAACAAAAAGACAAAAACTTGAACAAGAGAGATAGAAAGACTAAAGTTTTGTCTAAAACCGAAAAAATTACGAACTCAGTGAGCAAATAAGAAAAACAATCCAAAAAATTTTTATATAAGACACAACGTTAGCAAACAATAAAAACACGTTTTAAGAGAAAGGGTGCACATTAGCAAGTGTTAAACCCCCCCCCCCCCCCCCCCTTGGGTTTGCAATAAGTACCGGGTGTTGGGCTATTACAGGGGCGGTGGGGGGAGATCCCACCGGGACCACCATCAAAAAATCAGGTAAAAAAACAACTTTTATCATCTTTCAATTTTTTAAAAAAATTTGCCAGTAAGGGATTTGACTCTTTTGCCTGGAAAAAAGGGGGGTCGTTAGCTGGCTTTTGCACTGGGAAGTAAAGTAGTGGCTTTTTTTGGCCGAGCACTTAGGGCTTTTTTGTCTTAAATTTTGGTACTCTTTATAAGAAAAGACCAAGTAATCCAGGGCATTAACCAATAACAATGCCGTCTTTTCCAATTCATGGTCTTTATTTTTTGGGGCCAAAGGAGGGAAGGGGGGGTTTTTGGGGGGCTCGGGGTTTGGGGGGGCTTCTTTTTTTTATTGCTATTTGGCTTAGTTTTTTATGTCGTTTTTTTCCGATTTCCTTCTTTTACCACCACAAGATTTCATTTTTTAATTTTATTTTTGTTTTTATCGGATCTGGGTCAAAGGCAGCTGTAAAACCCTGTCCAAACAGAAAAGGGCACTTTCGTCTTGCGTATGCAAAACATTTTGGTATTTTTAATACTTAAAGGAAATCTTGCGAATTAAAAGAACCTCTAAAATTTTGCTAAATACGTTTTTGGCTCAAACCCCAGTAGAAGGATCAATTTTTTTTGATCTCGTTTGTGCTTGCGAACCTAGCAAACACCAAACATAATACGAAGGAGTCGTTTTTCGTTCTTTTCCCCGCTTTTTTGACCTTAAAAACCAAAATAAATGTTGTCCAGCTTTTTATGCTCTTGCTCTATGGACCCGAGGTAAACAGTTGTCCAAAGGGAAAAGATGTGTAAGGGGGATTCCAATCATAGTTATACTTTCGGGGCACGCCCCAATATAAAGAGTCCCAAAACCCCATATTTAAGATCCAACTTTTGTCTAAAAGTCTGCTTTTTGGTCAATATCAAATTCTTACAGATCCTTCAAAACCCTTGTAATCTTTCGTTGCTGAATTAACGTTTTTGTCATTTGGTATGCGCTTGCAGTCAACAAAATCCTGAAGGGGTAAAAAAATGAAATCTATACCTGACCCCCAAAGACAGGGTGATTTAAAAAGATCGGCATACACACTCCACACCCATTTACACAAAACACACAAAGTTTTTAAAGTTCTGAAAAACGCATCGGATGACTGAACCACACTTCGGATTAGCGTTTTTTTATAGGGGGGTTAAGATAACGATCCAAAGAGACAACCTTTTCTTTAAAGGCGTCAACGGGGAAAAGAAATGCAAGGGGGCGTTGTTAATTTTTTAAAATTGTATGGGCCCAACAAAATTTTTTCATTAATATTTTAAAAGCACTCATTTTTAAAATTGTTTTAAAAATGTTTGTAACAATAACAACTCGACAGTCCTTTGTTTTTTGAGTATGCTATTTATAAAAATTCGGAACCCCAAGGTTTTTACTCCAGAAAATTTTTTTTCAAAGGCGATGGTTTAAATAATGAATCCAAAAAGAATAATACGCGAAAACTTGACGAAAGGAGACGAAATTACCATTAACCATCCTGTGGTTTTACGGTTTTTGCTCGCTAAAAAAAGCAATGGGTAACTTCGACATTACTCCCCCAAATTTAAAAATGCAAATCAAAAACATTTTTACACAACCTGAAGGAGAAGAAGTCAATTTATTTTTTTTGGTGTAGAGCGCTAAAATTTTGGGCTTTAAAAAAAAAGAAGTCTTTTAAATTTTGGGTTTACTCAACAAAACTACTTATGAGGGAAATACCCGCTCGACTTGCTTTAATTTTTTTACTCTATTTCTTTGGACAGCTGACACTGATAAAACTTAATGATGGAAGGCCCTCAACTTTTTTAAACTCTTCCATCGGGGAAAGCTGATATTGCGAATGAAATTATACTTTCCCTAATTTACTTTTTAAAAAGAAGCTTGTGGGGGCGACATTAAATAAGACAAGATAAAACGGGAAATCGTGAAATGTATCCCTCCATTTTTTTTAGAAATAAAATAAACGTTTTTTTAAAAAATGTCAGTGGACCAGCATCGGGCACTTAGCGCCCGAAGGGTTAACTTTTTAATTAAAAGACCTTGCGACGTGAGGCTTTGAACAAAACGGTGAAATAGGGACTTTGTATTTTGAGACACTAAAGTGGTTTTTATAAACGCAAAGAGGTTGACGCAACAAAATTTTTCCTAAACTAGAACAACTACGCATCTGAACAATAAACAGGTCAGTATAATTTAAAAAAAGTTCAAAAACTGACAACAAATGGCATTTAAAAATTTTAGAATGGGAAAAAATTGAATTCTTTAAACCCATTTACATTTTTTACCGCAAAAAAGTTTTAGAAAAGCATTGAACTCTGGGCCCTTTTCATTAAGCTTTTGCCAAGGACAACGTCGAAAGAGTCGAAAAAAACCGTTTTGGGGGAAAAAAGTACATCCCCCACAGAAGGAATCGGTTTTTTAAAAAAAGCTTCTACAAAATTTTCAAACACCACGCACAAAAATTTAAAAAGACACGTTCACAATGATAATTTAAAATTTCTGTCTTAAAAAGAGGGAAGAAAGGACTGGGGTAGTGAAAACCTTTTGGAAAAATTTTTTTACTGGGAAAAATTAGACTTGACAAACTTAAAGTACGTCGTTTTTCTTTCAATGGCAGGGTATTAAGGCATGACAACAAGCAACAAAATTGAATTAGTCAAATAAAAATCTTACAGAAAATGAACGGGGTTTAATTTTACACATTTGGGCCTTGGGGTTTTTTTAATAACTAAAAAAATTTTGACAGAGGGGAGATAAAAACAATAACTGTTTAGTTTAAATTCTTTTTTTAAAACTATGGAAGAGGATTTTGGGTAAAGCCGATTTAACTTTATGACAAAAACCCCTCATTTTTCTATTTGTGACAACTGGTTTGGGGAAAAAAAATTTGTCCTCGACCTATCAAAAATTTTTTTCGTTTTAAATTTGATCATATTTAATTTTTTGTCCAACACTTAAATGGAAAAAGATATCACGACAGAAGGTTAATGGACAGAGATACAATATTTAGTTTTTCCTAGCAATAAACAGTGGTGTTTTTGAACTTTT
Source organism: Conus canariensis (assembly GCA_033310375.1). NCBI lineage: Eukaryota > Metazoa > Mollusca > Gastropoda > Neogastropoda > Conidae > Conus > Conus canariensis. The sequence continues at coordinate 4,909 of JAMYXO010005286.1, forward strand.
TTTTTAAAAGTTTGAAGGAACTCAACACAATTTTTTATAGATGATTGTTCACAGAAAAGGGTATGTCAAAAAAAGAACGCTTGTCAAAACTGGCTTTCAGTGAAAACTCTGGGGAAAGTGTGGGGGATTTTTTCAAAATAAACCAGTTTTTAAAAGACTTTTAAAAAGCAATTAAAACGTGGTTTTTTTTCCCATGAAAACGAGACGCATTTGGATGAATTATGAAAGAAAATATGTTTTTGAAAAAGATCAAGAAAAACGAAGGATTAACAAAAACTTAAATCTCAAAAATTTCCCAAATTAAATGTTAAAAACAGATAATCCTACACAATGTAGGTTTTTTAAAGGGGTTTTTCTAAGAAACAAAAAAGGCATTCTGGGGAAGCCGGCGGAGCAAAAAAACAAAAACCCGGGTTTTTGCCGGGGGTTTTTAGCTGGGGGAGGGGGGTGAGCCAAAATGCCTAATTTTTTAGTTTTCCCAGGGAAATCAGATTTTGGGTTGGTTTAAAATGGGCATTAAAAAACAAACCAAACAATTTTAAAAATTTTTCGTTTCCTTGGGGTTTTTGCAAGGTTTGGGGAAACCCCTCAAGAAAGGTTTCTTTGGGGGGGCCACTTGGGGGGGGGACGGGACACCCAAAAAACACAAAGGGGGGACCAAATTTTTGTCCAGGCCCTCCCAACATTTCCCGTTAAAAGGTTAGTCCCTTTTTTTGGGGGAAAAAAAATTTTGGTTTTTTAAAAATTTGGTTTTTTGGGTTTTCCTGGAAGGCCCCCCCGACGGCCTGCCGTGGGGGCATCAAGGTGAACCGGGGTGCGTCCTGCCGCGTTTCCCCCTTTACCCCCCTGGGCCGGGGCCCAAGGGGTTCCGGCAAAAAAAAACCCCCTCGTTGGGGCCCCGGATCTGGGGGTAACCCAAAATTTATTTTGGGCTTGGTTTTGGGGGAAACCGAGTGGTTTAAGGTCTTTATCTTAACCGTTTTGGGGAAATTTTTGAAAAAACCATTAGTGTCAATTTTCGATTGGGGGTTTTGTTTCTTAAATGGGTAGATCGTCCTGGGAACCGGGCCGGTCCCGATCATCTGAAGGGGTTGTGCTGAGGGGGGGCACGTCCGTTTTTGGGACCGACGGCGGAGACCTTTTTCCGGGCCCCGGGTTTCCCCCCCCCCCCCGGGGACATCGCGCCGGGGGTCGTTTTAAAAAGCGCTTTGGGTTTCCCCCATGCCTAACTCTTTCAAACGGTGGGAAGGGGGAAGCCCAAAGGACAGCACTGGGTTTCCAAAACTGGGGCGGGGGGTATTGGGGTTTTTTGGGTGGGAAAATCGACCCCGGGAAAAAAAACCGCCCTCTCTATTTTTTAACACTGGCTTAAGCAGGGGACGTTGAAAACTGGGGTTAAGCATGGCACAGGGGAACCAGGGTTAACTGGGCCCGTTTAACACGGCTTTAAAAACTTTGGGAAAAGTTAACACTTTGGGTTAAGCAAACACAGTTGAAACCAAAAGGCTTTAACAGGGACAGTTTTAACAAGGCTTCTCATGGGCCCCCTTTTAACACTGGCAAAACAGGGGCCCGTTTTTAACAAAAGGGTTTAACTGGGGCCAAATTTTTAACACTGGCTTTTGCAAGGCCCTTTTTTCACTGGGGTTAAAAAATTTGGCACAGTTGAACACGGGGTTTAAACAAAGGCCCCGTTTGAAAAACAGGCTTAAACAGGGCACAGGTTTAACACTGGCTTAAACGGGACAGTTGAAACTGGGTTAAATATCCAGTTGGAAAACAGGCCTTTAACATGGGCACAGGTTAAAAAACAGGCTTTTTGCATGGCCAGGGGAAAACTGGCTTTAAACAAAGGGAAAAGTGAACCTGGGTTAAAAACAAGGCAAACAGTTTAACACTGGGTTAAGTAGGGGACCGTTGAACCTGCTTAAACATTTCCCAGCTGAATTCCGGCTTAAACATGGCACAGGGGGGAACACTGGCTTTAAACTTTGGGACAGTTGGGAAAACCGGCTTAAGCAGGGGACAGTTTTAACACTTGGCCCTTTAAAAAGGCACGGGAACCTGGCTTAAAAACCAGTTTTAACACTGGCTAAGCAGGCCCCAGGGTTTAAACAGGCTTTTAAAACAGGCACAGGTTTTAACACTGGCCCTTTAAACTTTGGGACAGTTGAAAAACGGGGTTAAAGGCCAAAGGCCCCAGTTGAACAACGCCCTTTTGCATGGGGCCCGTTGCACACAGGCCCTTTTGCATGGCACAGTTGAAAACTTGGGTTAAGCATGGCCAAAAGTTGAACAATGGCTTCAGCAAGGGGACAGTTGGACACCGGGGGTTAAAAAAGGGGACGGGTTAACACAAACCCTTTAAAAAGGGAAAAGTTAACCTGGCTTAAACAGGGGACAAATTTAAAAACTGGGTTAACAATTTGGGACAGTTGGGAAAACTGGCTTAACAGGCCCCCAGTTTTAACACGGCTTTAAAAATTGGGACAGGAAAACAGGCTTTAAAAAGGCACAGTTGAAACCCTGGGTTTAAAAATGGGACAGTTTTAACACGGCTTAAGCAAGGCACATTTTTAAAAACAGGGGTTAAAACATGGCCCGTTGAAAAAACTGGCTTTAGCATGGGACATTGAACACTGGCTTAAGCATGGCAAAAGTTGGGAACCCCAGGCTTAAGCATGGCAAATTTGAACACAAAGGCCCTTTAAACATGGGACAGGTTTTAACACGGCTTTAAAAAGGCACAGTTGAACCCTGGGGTTAAGCCTTGGGGACAATTTTAAAAACGGCTTAACATGGCACGTTTGAACACAGGCCTTTTGCAGGGAAAAAAGTTGAACCTGGCTTAAGAAAGGCAAAAGTTTTAACACTGGGCTTAAGCCTGCACAGTTTAACACAGGTTGAACATGGACAGGGGAAAAAAATTTGGGGTTAAAAAAGGGGCCCGGTTTTAACACGGGGGGGGGCTTTGGGAAAAAGGGGAACACCCGGCTTTTAAACTTTGGGACGGTTTGGAAACACAGGCTTTAACAACGGCGCGTGAACACAGGGGGGTTTTTCACGGCCAGTTTAACACTGGTTAAGCATTGGGACAGTTGCAATGGGTCAAAGGGGTTTTAACAGGGGTGGGGTAAGTGGGGTTTCGAATGGTTTCCCTGGTTTTAAGAGCAAAAAAGCTGGATAAGAAAAGGGGGCCGGGAAACCCCGACCCAAAAACACACCACAAAAAAACCAACTTTTCACGATGAAAAAAGAAAGGGGTGGGATAGACTTTGGGCATCAAAAATACAAAAAATAAAAATTAAAAAAAAATAATGAGGAGCAGAAAAGACACCGCTCGGGGAAGGGAAAAACTCCAGATATAAAATTGGAACTTTTTGAAGCTTTTTTTGTATATCCCTTTTCCCGTGGAATTTTAAAAGGGGGGGGTGGGGGGGCCCGCGCAGAGGGGCAAAGGGCTTTTTGATACCAGCGGATATAGGTTCCCCTTTGAGATTTCCCATTGCTTTAAAATAACCCAGGTTTTTTAATTTCTTCCCGTTCCTCCATGCCAAACCTCCTCTTCGTTTTTATTCTCAAGGAAGTGAACCCCGGTCCCGGGCTTCGGCGATATTTTCCCCAAATTTGGTTCGACCTGTACCCACAAACGGCCCGTCTTCGAAACCCCCACAGTTGGGGGGTTTAAACGGGTGAGGGGGGGCGAGGGTTTCAGGGGACATCCGAACAAAAGCAATTTTGGGGGTTTTCAAACTGGATTTTTGGTTTTTTCGAAGGGGGAAAGGCGGAGCCCGACTCTTGGGTATGGGATGAATTTTGACGGTGGTTTTGTGAATGAAATTTAGTGGGGTGTGGGGGGTGTTTTGGGGTGGGGGTTTTGGGGGTGTGGGTGTGGGTGGGGGGGGTGTTTTGGGGGGTGGGTGGGCCCGGAATTTTTGGGGGGCCCAAAATCTGTGGGGGGGGAAAGCTGAATAAACAAATTTTTTTTAAAAAACAACGTTATCTTAAACCCTTTTTTTCAAAAATTCTTCTTTTTTTTTCATCTGCCTCTTTTGATGAGAGAAGAAAGAGGGGGGGGGGGGAGGGGAGAAGAGGAGAGAAGAGAGGAAGAGAGAGAGAGAGAGAGAGAGAAAAGAGAGAGATCGGAAAGATTAATTCCAAATTCTGTTAATTTTTTTTTGGGGGGTAGTTGGGGGCTGTTAAATTCAAAGGGTACTATTTCCGCCATGGTAGCCAAAGGGCAAAGAAGGTTTCCATTTTTGAGGGAAAAAATAAATTTGGGTTGAAAAAATGAAAAGGGTTTCGTTCTGACCCCCAAACCTTGGTTTGGGAAAACCGGGGGGCGACATTCAAAACCTGAACACAGTGACTTTCGGGTTTGGGGGGGGCCCTTTGGGTTTTTTTTAAAACTCCCATTTTGCGAAAAAAGATATTTGGGGACTCTTTCTTGTTCGGATGCAAAATTTAAGGGGGTGTCTTTATAATTTCAATTCCCGGATTTTTGGGTTTTTAAGGGAAATCAGGTGGGCATTCACACACACACACACAACCAAACCCCAAACCCCCCACACACACACAACATACACACACTCTCTCTCTCTCTCTCTCTCCTTCTCTCCCCTTCTTCACATACACACACCCCGCGCGCGCAAATGGCACCGCACCAACACACCCCCACTCGCATACACAACTGCGCGCGCGCACTGGGCCAAAGGGCGGGACGCACGTAAAAGCACCCACCCCAAAACACACACACATGCACACTCGCGCGCGCGTTTCGCCCGCATATATTTCTCCAGACACTCACGCCCGCGCGCTCGCAAAAACTCGCCAAAACGTCAAAACACACAAAAAAAGGGGAAAAGCACAACGCTCTCCTCTCTTCTGTCTCCCCCCCCCCCCTCCCCCCCCCCCCAAAATAAAATTTAAAAAAAATTTAAAAAAAGGTGGTGGTGTGGGTGTGGTGTGTTGGGTGTGGGTAATTGGGTGGGAAAAATTACAAACACACACACAAAACCACACCCAAACGCGCGCGGGGCGCGCCCCGCGAGTAAAACCCGCAAAGGGACCACACACGCGCACGCCCCACCACACACACACACTAAAACACAAGGGGAACCCCAAAAACACGAAGCACCGCGCGCGCGCGCGCCGCCAAAACACACAACCCCACACACACACACACAAACACAACCACACCACACCACACACGCCCCACTATCAACATGTAACCCCCCTTTGACACTCACGCTTTTTCGGGTCACAAACCTCCCACGCGTGCCGTGCCGGGACACAAAACACATACACCCCACACACACCACAACCCAAACACCAAGCATCTAACCCTGAGACACCACGCTCGTAGCAAGTTTTTCCGCCTCACGCACCCCCGCCCCCGCGCGCACAACACACACACCCGCACAAAAAACCACCACCCATGCACGCCGGGACCACCACGGGGCACCCACCCCACATTCACACACGCCGCGCGCGGGGCGCGCGCGGGACCCGGGGACACAATCATGAAAACCCTGAGGGCCCCCACGGCCCCATACGCCAAAAAAACTTGGGACGGGGTGCCTCTCTTTTCTCTCCTTCTCTCTTCTCTCTCTCCTCTCACACACACCACACACACACACAAAAAACACACACACACACAACCCCCACCACCAAAAACCACCGACCACGAAAGAGAGGGGAGAGAGAGAGAGAAGAGAGAGGGGAGAGAGAGGAGAGGAGAGAGAGAGGATTTTACAAAACCCCACACACACAAAGTCGGGCGGGGCGGGTGTCGGGGGCAGGTGGGGCCCCGACATACTGGGGGCAACTTCGCCTGGAGCCCCCGCCAACTCTGGCCACAAAGGCCCCTCCCGGGCAGCAGTATGTTCCTGGGGGCCCCGCAGTCCAGAGTTTTTACCTGGCGTTCTTTCCCGGGTCTGTGCCTCAGCTCTGCGGTGATTTGGGACGGTCCCCCTGGACGTGACACTTGGGGGTGGGGGGGGAACCCGGGATAAATTCCCGCTTGAGCGTCCCGTCCCGAAGTGGGGGTTTTCTATTAGCAATTTCCCCCTCTTTTTCGGGGGGTTTGGGGCCCCCCCCCCCCCCCTTCCCCCCAATTAAAATCCCCCTTTTCTCTCTCTCTCTCTCTCTCTCTCCCCTCCCTTTTTGTGTGTGGGTGGGTGTGTGGGTGTGTGGGGTGTTTTGTGTGTGTTTTGTGTTTTGTGTTTGTGTGTGTGTGAAATCCCAAATCCCCTCTCTCCTCCCCGTCTCCCTCCTCTCCCCGGGGAAATTTTCTTAATCCTCTCCTCTCTCCTCTCTCTCTCTGTTTTTGGGGGGTGTGGGTGTTGTGTGTGTGGGGGTTTGGGGGGGTGTGTGTGTTTTGGGTGTTTTGTGGGGTGTGGGTGTGGGGTTGTGTGTGTGTAAAATCCCGGAATTTTTCTCTCTCTCTCCTCTCTCTCCTCTCCTCTTTTCTCCCCCTCTTCTCTCTTCCCCCTCTCTCCTCTTCCCCCTTTAAAAATTTCTCTTTTATGTTTAAAAACCTGCTTTGTATTCACCAGTTATGGGTTTTCTCCCCTACATATTCTTGTAGTTTTTTGAATTAAAACGGTTTTTGAAAAACTTTTTCTACTTACATTGGACAAGAGACACCTCTTTAATTATTGGGAGGGATTTTCATTTCCCTTCTTATAAAACGGAAGGGGCCCCCTTTTTTAAAATTCATCTTTTGGGAAAAGCCCGGGGGCGAGTAACCCCATTGACTTTGAATGGAACAGGGGCTTTGTCAAATACAGAACGTGAAAGGAAACATATTAAAGATTAAGCGTTCAAAACACCGCATAAAATGGAAAAGTCAACAACTTCCAAACTGTATTTACAATCAGTCAAGCGGCCCCACGTATACTATTCCCTTTACATAATTGGGAAATGTGGAATAGAAAAGGGGACCCCCTGGTGAAAAAAGCACATAAAAAGACAATAAATTCAGGCATTCAATAAACCCAATTATCAAGCCAAACGCACATTTTTTTCATACTTACGCCAAATTACGCACAAAGGGAGAAAATTTCACCCGCAAAAGACATATAATTCCCCCGACTCTCCCTTGTTTGGGTAATTCACAGCGGGGGTTTTTAAAGTCCAAAACCGGGAAAAAAAATCAGGGTCCATTTAAATTCGAAAGTCTCCAAAGACAAAAAAAAATCGAAAGTTTTTAAGTAGAAAAAAAATCAGAAATTTAACTTAGAGCGCAAATCATGCACATCCATGACAAAACTTGAAAAAATGATTTTATCAGCAAAAAAAACGCTAGCTTTATTTACAGAATGGAACACTGTCTTCCCATTTACAAATAATTTCCATACCCTCCGCTCCAAAATTTTTGAATGCAGAATTTTTACGAAAACAAGGACAACGTCTTTTTCAAACTCAAAACCGGACCAAGGGGTTTCTAAAATTTTGATCCCCAAAAAAGTATTCGAATATCGGCCGGCCATTTTTCCCATTTCTTTCTCAAAGGAATCGGCACATCAATCCATACTTTTTGCATTAAAAAAAAAGACATAACCTGCAACTGTTTGCCCTCATTCTTAGCTTATTTTTTAGGTGTGGGGCCCAAAAATACGTCTAATGTCACGCACGCCCGAGAGAAATCCCCCCCAACCAACCGTTTGTTCCCTTCGTTTTTCTTTCGCTTAAATATTTCTTTTTTTTTTATTAAAAAAGGAAAAATCGAGCATAAGGGGGGAAACGGCTGACTTCAACGTGATTTGTCAAATTCGAGGGGATATGACATCAACTTTCGTGACAAACCCCGGGACCAAACCCTCACACTCTTCCTTTTTTCCCCCCCTTTCCCTTTTCCCCACCAAGAAAACCCAGTTTTTTCGTCTAGACCTACCTCTAAATCTCACTTTTCTTTTCTAGTCTCGTTCAAAGTCAGATCACTGTTTTTTTGAAGCAGCGAGTCTTTGGGACTTGAAGATCGTCACCTCGCCCTCGTCCCCACAAGACACGGAAGCACCAGATCATTCGTGAGAACAACCCCCTTCACTTGTCCAGCTTGCTGTTAACACCTCCAATCTTCAGGTTTGACTCAGGTCGCCGTTGGGGGTTCCTTCCCCGGCGTGGTGGTAGGAAGAGAGACGGTCTGCGCCAAACCAAAAGATCGGGACATTGGGGTTCGGGGTTTGGGGGCCGGGCCGACTAAACACCCCACAGTGCGGAGCGGGGTTATTGTGGGAAAAGCAAAGGTTTGGTCAAGAAACTTTTGGCGCAAACTCGGCCCCTAAAATTGTTTGGGGGAAGGGGGGCTTTTCTTTCTGGGGGTTTTCCCGGGGGCTGGGGGGGCTTTTTTTTCATTTGATTTGGGTAAATTTTCGTGAATTTTTGTCACAAAATTTTTAGATTTTGTATATTTTAAAAATTAAATGCGCATTGTATCGCTTTAAAAAAAAAGTATGGAAAAGAGTTTTTTTGGGTGCTTTGGTGTAAGGATCTAAGGAAGACGAGTTTCATTTTTGTTCAAAACAGGGCTTTTTCTGACCGATTTTCGTTTTGGAATGCGTTCATAATTAAATTTAGGCCTTTTCATATCAGCTTAAAATCATGCGCAGAAAATGGCCCTCAAATTTGGGCGGTTTGGGGTGTACGTATCTGGACTAGTCCGCCCCGAAAGTGACGTCCCCCCTTAAACAAACGGAAACTGAAATTTTCGTGTGAAACATGTTTCCAGAAAAATTTTAAATTTAAAATCCATTTTTTAATTTTCGATTTTGTCTATTTTAGGCATCGACAAAAAGAAAAAAATAGTACGAAAATCACCCTTTTTATCTCATAAAGCCTTTCAGCAAAGGGCAAACCCTTCTCCGTGATTTTTTGGGGTAAAAAAACCCTTTGCGGTAAGGGGACTATGAATTCTCTTTAATTTGCATAATAAACCATGTTAAAAAATTGTAACCCCCCCTCTTCATAGGGGGTTTTAAAGTCTTACGGGAATATATTCTCTCTCTCTCTTCCCCACCCCTCTCCCCCCTCTCTCCCTTCATCCTCTCTCTCTCCCCTTCATCCCCTCCTCTCGTGCAAGGTATACGTGCAAGGCGTTTTTATTAGTTTTCTTTAAACCCCTTTAAATGTCTGAACTTTTCCACAGTCTTGCCCCCACTACCTCCCCCCTCTCTCTTCTCTCTCATCTCTTTTCTCCCCCCTCCTCTCTCTTTTTTTCTCTCTCTCCCCTCTAACGAAAACGTCGAAAAAATAACCAGTCCACAAAGTTTTGGGGAATAACAATAGAAAAAAAAATTTTAATTTGGGTAAAAACATTTAAAGGGGCCCTTTATCAGAAACCGGTTGAAAGGGAAAACTACATTTTTCTAAAAAGGATTAAGAACTTCTTAAATTTACATAAAGAAAACTATTCTTTCATTCTTTCATTCGGCCTTTTTTTGAAATATTCCCCAACACTTTGGGAAATCAGCGAGCAAAAAATTCACTCAAACCACGATTAGCCTTCACAAACAGCTGTCAAAGTAACGTTAGGTCGACCCCTCCTCACTGGAAAATTCAGACTATAAGCAAAACAGGCATTTCTCCTTTAAACCAAACTTCTAAAAAAAAGGACCTTTATGCTAAGGTATCCATGGGAAATCTCCACCCTAACAAATATGTTTCCCTTTTAAAAGAATACGACATTCAATAAAATAAAACCCCCCGTTTGCAATATTAATCTTACAAGCAGTTTGGCGTATCCGGGGGTTTTGGGATGGCCATTTCCTCAAGAACTAAAAAATCTTAAAAAAATTAAAAAAATTCAAGTCTTATTTCAAAAAAACTTTTTAATTCCAATTTGCTGCCTTACCCAAAATGTTTAAAATTTTTTTAATTTCAGATTTTTTTAAAAAACATGATTTTGAAGTTGCTCAATTCTAAAGCAAAAGACTGATCATCCTTGCCATAATGTGTTATTTTTTTTTTTTTCCAAAGCTTTTCGCGGGTGTTTCTCCATGCCCGCTTCATTGTCCTTCCTTTCCCTTTATCCTGACATCACGGCAGCGGGGGTGGCCGTGGTCCCTCCCCCTCCTCCCCCCCTCTCTCCTCTCCTCCTCTTCTCTCTCTCTCCCTCTCCATTCACCCCACCCCCCTTGCCCGTCATTTTGGTTTCGTTGTGTTGTTGGTAGGGTGGTGTTTTTTTGGGTTTTTTTTCTCTTCTTTTTGCAAAGTTTTTTCCTGCAACTTGTTGCATTTTTTTTTATGGGGTTTTGTTTTGATTTGCTTTTACTATATATCGATTTTTTTTTTCTTGCCAAAGGGGGGATGTAAAAAAGCTTCAGCTTAGCCCTACCCCAAAAAAAAAATTCGTTTGTTCCGTTCGTTTTCCCCTTTTCCCCTCCCTCCTCCTCTCCTCCTCTTCCGGCAAGGTATACTGCAAAACGTTGTATTTATTCATTTCTTTAAACTTACCATTCTCAGCCTGCCCCCCACTACATCCTCCCCCCCCCCTTCCCCCTCTCTCCTCTCCTCCCTCCTTCGTGCAAGGGATACGCAAGGCGTTTTTATTTTTTCATTGTCCCCTTTTAAGTCTGACCCTTCTCATCCCCCCCCCTACATCCCTCCCCTCTCTCTCTCTCTCTCTCTCTCTCTCCCTGTCTTTCCCTTTTTTTTCTCTCCCTTTCTCCTCCCCCCCTCCCCCCCCCTCTCTCTCCTTTGGCGGTTAAAGCAGAGCGTTGTTTTAGTTCACTAGTTTTTAATTCTACCATTTTTCGTCCGCCCCCCACTACATCCCTCCCCCCCCCTCCCCTCCTCTCTCCCCTCTCCCCCCTCCTCTCTCTCTCCCCCTCTCTCTCTTCCTCCCTTTTT
>JAMYXO010005287.1:0-2500 GCA_033310375.1 Conus canariensis
ACAACACACACACCACACAACACACACACACACACACACACACATTAGTCGCAGAAACAATTTTGATGGGAAAGGGAAGGGGAGGAAAGAATGCTACTGATAGGTGAAGAGGGTTTTTTTAAGAGATGCCTCGAAGGAAGACAGAGAGTTTGAACTACGCAAAGATTGGGAGCTTATTCCAAGACACCGGACCCCGAACAGAAAAAGAACTATCGCCATAGGTTTTAGTTCGAAATCGAGGGATTTTGAGCAGAGTCTGTCGGTATAAGAACGCAACTGCCTAGAAGGAACATGACTGAAGGGGATCCGAAAGGTAGAAGGAGCTAAACCCATTCACAGATTTACAGCAGAGTAAGGGACAGTTTGTAGTCTAATACTGGAAAGGGGACACGTGGACAAGGCTATCATCTCGTCTGTCACTGACTCTAATATAGCACCCGTTCGATCGAAGTACTTTAACATTAGAGGATCGATTGATGACGTCTCCATTTATTGATTCTACACATGGTACCCGTTCGTTCTAAATGAAGTAATGCTGACGGTCGTGGTATGTTTCCAGTGATTGAGTTTACGTCTTTGCACCTGTTCGTTCTAAGTGCATTCACACTGGATGGGTCGATGGTGCGATATTTCCAGTTACGGACTCTAACCATCTGCACCGTTCGTTCTTAGTGCATTCACACTGAAGGTTGGATAGTATGATATCTCCATTTATGGAGTCTACGTGCCACACCTGTTCGTTCTTAGTGCATTCACACTGAAGGTTGGATAGTATGATATCTCCATTTATGGAGTCTACGTGCCACACCTGTTCTTCTTAGTGCATTCACACTGAAGGTTGGATAGTATGATATCTCCATTTATGGAGTCTACTGCCACACCTGTTCGTTCTTAGTGCATTCACACTGAAGGTTGGATAGTATGATTATCTCCATTTATGGAGTCTACGTGCCACACCTGTTCGTTCTTAGTGCATTCACACTGAAGGTTGGATAGTTATGATATCTCCATTTATGGAGGTCTACGTGCCACACCTGTTCGTTCTTATGCATTCACACTGAAGGTTGGATAGTATGATATCTCCATTTATGGAGTATACGTGCCACACCTGTTCGTTCTTAGTGCATTCACACTGAAGGTTGGATAGTATGATATCTCCATGGAGTCTACGTGCCACACCTGTTCGTTCCAAGGGCATGCACACTGACGGGCCGATGGTCAGAGGTTTCCACTTACTGACTTTTTTTTTTCGTAGCTTTTTGTTTCGTCCTCCAACCTCCATATTTTCTTTTCTTTTTTTTTTTTTCTTTTTTTCTCTTTTCTCGTTTCTTGTTTTTCTTTTTTCTCTTGTCTCTTTTCGTCTTTTTTCTTTTTTCTTTTTGGTGAAGCCTCCATTCTGTTCTATTTTCCCCACTTTTTGTGGTATTACAACTTTCACGCACCCTGCAAGTCTGTATGTCAGTTGTATTGCTACAACTAAAAGACATTTTTCAGTGCTGACTTTAATGTTTTGACGTTTGATACAGAGCGTCACCAACGGTACTGTACTCCTGGGTTACTAACAACATTGGGGGGTCGAAGGTGAGATGTTTCAGTTATTGACTCTATATACGGTACCCGTTCCTTCTCAGTGCACTAATACGATGGATCGATGGTGTATTGTCCTCAGATATTGACGGTGCACACGGCACCTGTTCCTTCGAAGTGCAATACACTGATGGGTCAATTCTATGGTGTCTCCAGTTATTGACACTCTATACGCTATCTGGCGGATCCGTTTTAGAGTCTCATCACTTTTTCTCTTTTTTGCCCCCCCCCCCCCCCCTTTTTCTGTGTGTGCACGTGTGTAAAGGAGAGGGGGAGGGGGGGGAATGTGAGAGTAGAGGGGTGGGTGGAGGGGGTGGGGGGCGACAGTCACCACCCACCGACTAATCCACCCGGCTAACTACCTCTCCCATCAATCACATTCATTCTCCTTCCTCCACTGACATCAAACCATTTCGACAGACACGGCAGGGACGAGAACACATTGGAATAAGCTCGTAGAGTCTCTAACAAAGAAGTTTCGTTTCAGTTTCCTGAAGGAGCGTCCCCATATGCTCCATCACTGTCCGCTAAGCCATGAGACCACAATACACGCTTTAATGGCTATCAGTTTTACATATATATATATATTATGTAAACTGATAGCCATGGAAAAGCGTTGGGAAGAGGGAGCTTATGGATTTGGCAGATATTTGACCTGTGCATAAATCCAACAGGCTGGTTGGGCTCTGTAATGCATAACATGTTCTGTGCCACTACAATATTTGTGTGAGTGAGTGAGTGAGTCAGTGAGTGAGTGAATGTGTGTGTGTGTGTGTGTGTGTGTGTGTGTGTGTGTGTGTGTATGTGGCGTGTGTGTGTGTGTGTGTGTGTGTGTGTGTGTGTGTGTGTGTGTGTGTGCGCGTGTGTGTGTTTGTGAGTGTGCGTGTGTGTGTGTGTGTGTGTGTGTGTGTGT
>JAMYXO010005288.1:0-15755 GCA_033310375.1 Conus canariensis
GTATCGTTTGAAATTTTTCGTCTTTTAAAAAGTGATCTTTTTTTCTTTCCTTAACAAAATTTTCATCAAACCATTTTTTGTGTTTGGGTTTTTTTTCTCTTTTTTTTCGATTTTCTTTGTTTGATTAGAGATCTCGTCTTTTATTTTTTGGGTCAAATATTAACCATTTGTTAATGAAACCGAGTCCCGATCGATTTGTTCTTCCTTTCGTTTTCTATTTCATCTAACGACTCTTCAGATGGGGTTATTTAAGAATTTTCACTTTTCTGCAGATTCTCACCCCAAAAAAATGACTAAGGGGTTAATTTTGTGTCATTTCGTTTGACGGTTTTTGTAAGGGGCACGTCGGGCCCCGTTTTTTTTAATTAGGTCGTCATTGCCAACAGTAAAAAAAATTGACGTTCTTAGAAAAAGATCAGAATTTTAAACAGTTATTTATAAAACTTTGATGCAAAACATCTTTCATTGGGTTTGTGATCAAAAAATTTAACTACAAATGGTGTGGGGGGGGGTGTGTTTTTGTTGGTGTTTTGTGGGTGTGTGTGTGTGTAAAAAGAGAGGAGGGGAAAAGGGGGAGGGGGGGAGAGCGAAAAGTGGGGGTATCTTTAACAGAATAAAATACTCGTCAGTGCATATCTTTCGGGGGTTGTTGCGGGGCACTGCTTTTGACAGATTCCCCGCGATTATTAGCGCTGCGACTGAAACAAGGCAAAACAGGGGTGTTGTCTTTTTGGGGTAAAAAAGCTGGAACATTGAAAATTTAAAGGGGCATGAAAACAAAAACACGAACAGGGTAAAAAAAAAAAACAAAAAAATAAAAAAAAAAAAAAAATACAAAAATTATAATCAAATGAAACAAACAAAGGTTGCATGCTATTTTTTTCAAACGTTTTTAGGGGAGGGATTAAAAGGGCCCCAAAAAAAAAAGGAGAAATCATCGATCACTAGCGCATAGGTTTCGAAAAATTACGTCAAGGAATGATGGCTCTTGGGCGGAATTTTCCCCAAACGCTTTTTCTCTGTCCGAATCAGAATGCATTCAAAGATAAAGCTCCAGTTCTCTGTTCTCTGTTCGTCTTTTCTCTGTCTGTCTCGCTCTCCCAGGGTCTCTGTCTGTCTGTCTGTTATCTTTTCAGTCCTTCTCTCTTCTCTCTTTTTCTTCTCTCTCTCTCTCTCTCCCCTTCTCTCTTCTCTTTTCTCTCTTTTCCCGCGCGCGCGCGCTTTTTTCCCCCCAGGGTGGGGGGGAAAAAAAAGCATGTTTTTTTTTGCTTATTTATTACCCTGGAAAAAACAAAATTTCGTTCGTTTGTTCGTTTTTTCCCCTAACATTCCTGAGGGTCGGGGAGGGCAAAGGGTTTTTATGCGGTTGTTGTTGTTGTTGTTGGGTTTTTGGGTTTTTGCTTTTGGGTTGTTTTTTGTTGTTGTTGTTGTTGTTGTCGTTGTTCCCCTTTTTGGGTTTTATAATGCAAAGGTAATTTTTAAAAAACCTTATCCCTTGATGCCTTCAATTTCCCCCAAAAAGCAGCAAAAAAGGAAATCTGTCCTGGCATCTTTTTGGGAAAAAACTTTTGGGACACCCACATGCGTGACGTTTTATATGCAAAAGGGTTTTAAGGCCAAAATTGCACCCCAAGGGGGGTTTGTAAAGGCCCGGGTCTTTTAAGGGCTGACTGTTCATATCCCGGATAGGGTGGAGGGAAACACTAGCCCTCACCCATCTGTCATATTCCGATTTTCTTATTCCAGTCTGAAAACCCGGGTTTCAGGTAAGAACAGCTGGCGGGGGAGTGCCTGGAACAATAAATTAAACCGGTGCATACAAATAAAGGTAAAAAAAAAAAGCTGATTCCCAAACGCACGGGCAAACTGAAACAGTTTTTCTGTCAGCGAAAAAAAAAACCAAACAGAGACCGCAAAGAATTCCCATACTGGCCCCCGACTCATTAAAGTTTGATAAAAGGCCTGCAAGCTTAGTGCGACTTCTAAGTAGCAGTGGGTTGCCCCTTCCCCACCCCTCCTTTCCTCACCCCGAACGCCACAAACACACAAAAACTCAAAAACCACAACACACACCCCCAAAACCCCACAACAAAAGGAGAGAGAGGAGAGAGAGAGAGAGAGAGGGGGGAGAGACAAAGAGAGGGGGAGAGAGAGAGAGAGGGAGAGGGGAAAGAGAGAAAAATCAAAAAACCCAACAAAACATTTCGTGCAACCCCGTGTTCGATGGAGGGTGTGTATGATTTTCGTGCGATCTTTTTTTTTAAAAAAATGGCGCAAAATTTACTGAAGATGTGTGTGTGTGTGTGTGTGTGTGTTTGTTGTGTTGTGTGTGTGTGTGTGTGTGTGTGTGTGTGTGTGCGCGCGCGCGCGCGGGGGCCGCCCCGTGTGTGTTTTGGGGAAATGTGTCCCTTTTGCATATGTATCTGAGTGAGTCTTGTACGTGCGCCTTTCATGTGTGTGCGTGAAAGTGTGTGTGTGTGTGTCCCGGTGTTTTGTGGTGTGTGTGTGTGTGGGTGGTGTGTGTATGTGTGTGTGTGTGGGTGTGTTTCAACTTTTAAACCCTTGGTATTTCTGGCGTTCCCCAGAAAGCAGCGAACCAAACGGGGCTACACTTCGGGGTTTTTTTCAACGATGCTTTCCATTTTTAAATCTCTTTTCTTTTTCAGAAAACTGGGTTATTGAAAATACGGCAAAAGGACTGCGTTAAACAAAAAGTAAACTTTGTGGGCCCTCCTTGGGGCGTACCCCTGACCAGGGATGAGTATATCCGACCAAACTACTGGGCTGTTTTCCCTCGACCCGGGGCCAAGCGGTCGCCCCGGGCTGTAGAGACCGATGGAGAGTGGCGTTCTGTCGCAGTTGCCCAATTGTATGTTGAACGGGTTTTGGGTTGGCTGTCATCCCCTTTCGGGGGGGCTCGCTTTTCTGCTGCGGGCAGCGGTCATTTTTGTTTCGCCAATTGCAGCGGTTTCTTGGGGAGGCTTTTCAGCTGTTGGGTCTGCTGGGGAGGTTTCCAGGACTCGGGGTTGATTCAATTTTTTTTTTCCCTTAAGGGCTTTTTTGCAAACGTCTTTTTATCTCAACTGTTTGGGGCCCAAGGGGTTCTTTTGCCTGCGGCAAGCCCATGGGGGGACATTTTTTTGGGTTTTTGCGCCATCCCCCTTTTGCGGCGAATCGTGCCCTAGCCAACGAAGCCGACGTTTTTAGCAGGGTATACATGGTAGGGGGGCCCAAAGGCGGGGCCAGGACATCGGTGTTGGTCCCCCTGTCCTGCCGGGAGATCCCGAGTATACCCCCGGAAAGGCTTCTGGGGTGGAAATTAAACCCTTTTCTCCTGGCGAGCCCGCGTGGCCCCATGTCTCATGCCGCACGGGAAAGATGCTGAGAACGCAGGCGTTAAAAAAGGGCATCTTTGGGGGCCAGCTTGGGATTTGCCCAAGCTTTTGTGTGAGGCGAGAAAGTGTTATGGTTGCCTTCCCGATCCCTGGTCCAAATTTTTTTTTTAAAGGTAAAAAATTTAATTGCTAAAAAAAATTTTAAATTACCAGGGCCCACCAAGTTAGATAGGAGAACTGGCTGTTTCCTTTGAATTTTAAAGACTAGCTGTGGTGAAAGTGATGGTAAGAAATGATAATGGTAGGGGTTTGTCGGGCCCTGTAGCTTTTATTTTGACAGGCAGACTTAGAAACTCAAAAAACCCCCAAAAACCCGGCCTGCTGGATTTTTTTTTTTTTTTTTTCCTCTCTTCCTCTCCTCCCCCCCCCCCCCCCTTTTTTCTCTCTCTCTCTCTCTTCTCTCTCTTTTCTTCTCCTCTCTCTCTAAAAATTATGTAGGTTCCCAAAATTTTTTTTTTCATTCATAGCTAAGGTCTGCCGGATTTTGGTTTTCCCCAGGAGTGAGGATACACCAGAAAATAAATAAAAATTTTGGGTGGCAGGGATGGGAGGCTTCGGGGGACTTAGCGTTTTCGTCAAAAAAGGTAGTTGGGGTCGTTTTTTTTGCATCATATTGAGTAAACTTTACCCGAAAAGGGGCCCTACGTTAGAAGAGTAATGACCAGGTACTGTCTTTGTTGCTCGAGCTTCGATAAAAAAACCATTTCCCGGTCATGTTTGATTGGGGAAACCACAGCAAATGTGTATATTGTGGCTGGTTTGTGCGGTATGTATTTTTTCTTTAACAAGATTTTTGTGAAAGGTAGGCATGTTTGGGGAAACCATGTCTTTAAAAGGTCGTTTTTTAAATCTTTTACTTTTACGCATTTCATCAAATATTCATTTTAAATTTTATTTTTATCTTTACCCCTTAAATATACACGACCCAAAGGGCTCGCCCCGGGGTTTAAATGTCCCGGGCTATACCTCACAACCCCAAAACAGGCCCAAAACCATTTAAAAACCAATTTACCCCAAAAATTTTATGTCCCAGGACCCCGCCCCATACCGGCCCCTTTAAACCACAATTTCAGCCCTTTTTGTGGGGCAGGCCGGCCCCCAGGGGATCCCCGATTTTTTTCTTTTTTTGGGTCGGAATAGGTACAGCTGACGAAAAAAAACCGGGCCCCACCAGCAGGGCTCTATTTCTTCTGATGATTTGCTCACAAATTTTCCCAATTTTCCAAGTATCAAATTTAAAAACTGTGAATGGCGAGTATTTTTTTCTTATCTATCCCTAATGGGTGATTACTAGGGCACGGAAAAGGCCCGTAATGTCTGGATGCTTCCTTTCCCCGACATTGGGGGTTTGGGGGGGATGGCCCTCATAGAGGTTATCCATCTCAAAAATCCAAAATTTGGCTAATAGTATTACACCCTCGAAAACCGTTTCAGCTTGCGGACTAAGACGCAAAAGGACGGTCATTTTCAACCTTTAGATTGCCCTTGGGTGGGGGGTGGGTTTGGGAAATGATCTGTTATCCGACAGCTCAGCGAAAGCTTTGACCCGAAAAGCATGGACATTGGTTTCAGAAGAAGAAGTTGAGGCAAAAAAAGCAAATAAATACAGTTCTTTTTTGTCAGTGGAAAAAAAAAAAAAAGGTAGCAAAAAAAGTTCGTTTACTCCGGCCCCCATTATTCCCGGGGAAGATGGGGCTTTAACCCATTTTTTGAAAACCCAAAATTTAACCCAAATTCAGCTGATGGCAAAATGGGGAAAAAAAAAAAATTCCTGGGTTTAAAAAGACCAAAAAATTTTCCCGGTCTAGATTGAGTGTTGTGCATGCGTTTTGTTTTCTTTCTTTCGAGGATGCAAGGTGCAAATACGAATTACTGGAAATGTGATGCTTCAGACGAGTAACGGAATCTCCCATAACAATTTATGACACAAAGGAAAAAGTCTGCAGAAAATTTTTCGGGCTCTCTGTCTCTTTGTCTCTCTGTCTCTGTCTCTGTCTCTCTCTTTTCCCCTCTCTCTCTCTCTCTCTCTCTCTGCCCCTGGGGCGCGCGTGCGTCTGTGTGTGCTTTGGGGGCGTAACGCCTTTTAAAACCCGGGCCTTTTCTGGTTAGCAACCCGGGTAGTGGAAACCCAAAAAATGGCAGGAAGATCAAATTGCGAGTTCTTTCTGGAGGGTCTTATCAAACCCTGGGTTTCAGAACGGGGAAAAAAACGGGAAAATTCTTTAAAAAGATATTTTTTTTTTTCGAAAATGTCCTCTGATGGATATAACGCATTGTATTGTAAAAAATGACTTGTTTACCCGGGTTTTTGGAGAAATGTTTTCAACAAAAAAAAACCCATTTGAATCACTTTTCACCAGACTGCATCAAGCGACTTCATTTTTTTTCAATTTGTATAGAAGACTTTGGATAAGAAAAAAAAAATGGGGGGAAAAAGTTTAAAGGGAGTTTGGGGGCTCGGCCCTTGACAGACAAATAGATAAGGAAAAAAAATAAAATAGTCCCAAAAAAGGTAGGGAAAAAAAAGCAAAGAAAAGGGGCCCCGAGAAAAAATAGAAAAAAGGGTTGGAATTTTAGGGAAAAAAAGGTTAAAGGAAAAAGGAGGGGAAAAAAATAGAAAAAAGTGGGAAAAAAGTTAACATGGCGCAAAAAACGGGCCCAAACGAGTGCTGAAATAAAAAAAAAAAAAAAAAAGCTGGAGAAAGGGGTTTTCCAAGTGAAAGTATCTCTGTTAAAAAAGGGTACATCATCAACCATTCTTTTCTTCATCTCCCGGGGGGAAATCAGGCGGCCGGGGTCGGTGTTTTCCTAAGGGACCCTTGGGTTTTTTGGGAATCAAAGGTGGAGGGGGGGGTGAAAAAATTAAAGAAGGGTGCCGGGTGCGCTTCATTCTCTAAAGCCGGGCTCACGAAAAATTAAAGCAAGTTTTTCGTTCCTTTCGATTTTGGAAAATTATCGGGCGGGAAAAAATAATCCCTTTTTGCTTTGTTTAAATTTAAGGGCATTCGGGGGAGATCTTTTTTATTTATTTTTTGCTAGTATTTATTTCTATTTTTTTCTTTACATTTAACTTTTTCACTTATTTCTTAAATTCATTACATATTTTTCATTCATTTTCTTTTGTTAGATAGTAAATAACCATAGATGGGTAGGTAGTTTTTGTTGATTTTTTTATTTGTTATTTTTTTTATTTTATTTGTTTAATTCTTTTATTGTTTGTTTAGTTTATTTATGGTTTTTTTTATTATTTTTTTTTTAATTTTTGGGTTTTTTTGGTTTTTTTTTGTAAAATGTAAGATTACACTAAAAAAAGTGCGGTAAATTTAAAAAGGAGGGCAAAGATTGTCTTTTTTGCTATCTAAAAAAATTAACATTACGGGGCGGGCCCTAGAAGCAAAAGGGGGTTTCCGAAAACATTTCGGGTAAGTTTTTGAAAAATAAAACAGTTTTAAATTTGGGGCCCGAATTTTTTTTGAGCCGGTAAAGATTTTTCTGCCCTTTGCAATGCTGTGATGCTTCGTGGGAAAGGATTTTTTTTAACCTAAAAACGTCTGCAAACTCAGCCGGTCGAACCCGGCGGGCACCGCTGGGTAAATGTGCAGAAGCGAAATGAAAATATCTCCCGTCGTTGGGAAAAGATTTAGGGATAAGGTGAGGGAGTTTAAGGGGGGGTTTGAATTTCGATCAAACGGGAAATGCACAAAACGTTTGAATCTTTTTTTGCCCTAAACTGTATTTTGGAACCCCATTTTTTGGGGGGAAGGCATTTTTCCCCTACCCAAGGTGACTCATTTAGATAAATTTACCGTTTGAATAAAGTTTTTTTGGGGAAACCTGAAGAAGACGAAGAAGAAACAAGAAAAAAAAAAAGAAGAAGAGAAAAGAAAGAAGAAAAAAGAAAAGGGGGGGGAACAAAACAACAACAACAGCAACAACAACAACAAGTCAACAATAAAACAATACAGTCCTTCACATCTACAAAAAACAACACAGACCGGGATTTTTAAAATTTGGGACAGTCACCTGCAAAAATTTAGGACAAACTGACCCAACCAGCCAGACAAGGAACGCACCATCCCTCTACTGAAAGAACCCCGCAATGTGGGTTACGATGCGTTTTTTAAAAAACGACGATGCCACTGGGCTGGGAGTTTAAGGGTTTGAGGGCCCCCCCCCCAAAACTCCGAGAGTTTTCCCCCTTTTTTATTTGGGAACTGAATCACCACTGCAAAAAACGCCAAAAAAGGTATGGCATCTTCTCAAACTTAACACCTCGAAAAAAATTTTTTTGCCCCAAAAGACAATGACTATCCAACGTGATGATCCACAGGGTAGACTGGCGATTGCGACCCGGAACTTCCTTGGCCTAAACAAAAGAAACCTAGGAAAAAAAAATAACCAAAGGAATGTTACAGTTGGGGATGAGGACCTCCCCAGGCAAAAAAAATGTTTTAATAAAATAGGGGGACCAGTACAAGTTTCCCGGGTAATGTAGAGGGTTTGGACTCAATTCAATAGTTTGGGGGGTGAAAGTTTCGGGTAAAGTAGAGGTTTTGGCTCAGATAGCAGTGTTTCCAGGGCAAGTTAGGGGGGGACCAGAAGCAAGGTTTTTGGATAATGTTGAGGGGTTTGGGCTAATAGCAATGTTTCCAGGAAATGTATGAGGTGTGGGGCCCCGATAGCAGATGTTTCCAGGACAAGTTGAGGGTTTTGGACTCAGATGAGATGTTCCCGGGGGGGAAAGGGGTGGGGGCGGAAAATTTAGGAGACAAAACAAATTTTTAAGCTGTCAGGAAAGCCACACAAATCAATTTAAAGCTGTCAGGAAAGCCACAAAAACAATTTAAACGCGTCAGGAAAGCCCACAAAAAAAAAGCCAAAAAAAAAAATAAATTTTCTGCTTCAGGAAAACCAACCCAAAACAATTTTAAATGCTGGGAAAGCTACACCCAACAAGAAAGGGGGGTAGGCCCCAACTGCCCCATTACTCATCCTTTTTCAGCTTTCTGACCTCTGCTTTCGGCACCCCCTAAAAATCCCCCCAGCGAGCTAGCTGCCTTTTTAAAAGGAAATGAAAAGTTCCGAAGCTTTTGTCAGCCCGTTCCTTCGCTCAAACGTCGGCAACACATTCATTCGTTCAGGTTTTTGCGCTTTTCTTCTATAATTACAGATATTCTAAGATTGTTTGTACAATATCCCAAAGGAAATGCCGATGTTTCTATTTTTTTTAGTTGTGCCTAGGGGTTTTTTCTCTTCCCCCCGGGGGTTTTTGCTGGATGAACAAACAATGGAAAGTATTGGGGATCTGTCTTCAGAAATTTAAATTTCATCTCTTATACGCATGACACAAGGCAAGGCCAGAACCTGGTGGTGGGGGGGGGGGGGGGGGGGGAGGGGGGGAGTGTTGTGTGTGGTGTGTGGTGGTGTGTGTGTGTGAGTGTGTGTGTGTGTGTGTGTGTGTGTGTGTGTGTGTGTGTGTGTGGGGTGTGTGTGTGAGTGTGTTGTGTGTGTGTGTTTTGTGGTGTGTGGTGTGTGTGTGGGGTGTGGTGTGTGCCGCGGCGCCGCGCCCCGCGCCCCCACGCGCGCGCGTTGAGTGTGTTGCGCGCGAGTACGCGCGACGTAAGTACAATCCAAACTGAAACTGACAAGAAATTAGTTTCAGGTGTGTGTGTGTGTGTGTGTTTGTGTGTGTGTGTGGGTGTTTTGGTGGTGGTGTGTTGTGTGTGTTGTATCTGTCTGTCCTCTCTCTCTCTCTCTCTCTCTCTCTCTCTCTCTCTCTTCTCTATAAATATATAATATAATAGATATATATATGTATATATGTATGTATATTATGTTGTGTATATATATATATATTTTATATATATGTGTGTGTGTGTGTGTGTTTTGTGTGTGTGTGTGTGTGTGGAGTGTGTGTGTGTATGTATTATGTTATGTGTGTGTTGTGTGTATATATATATATATATATACATATATATATATATATATATATATATATAAAATATATCTTCATACACAATGCAAAAACAAAAGCAAAAAAAGAAAACAAAAAAAAGTAAAGAAGAAGGCATATATCTGACTGATCTTTGTGTACTGGTATTCAACATAATTTGTTTCAATACTGCACACGGCATGCTTTGACACGTCTTTAACCATTGTTTGCTACAATACACAGCTTCCTCGGGGGGAGGGAGCGAAGAGGGGTTGTAATATTGAAATGTTGTTGACAAAATTCATTATTTTAGCATTTGTACCATCATCATGCAGATCAAGACAGAAAGGGCACGTTAATATTGATGATCCTGCCTGTTTTGGCTCTGCTGGAGTTGAGAACACCCGGGAATATACCAACGTTTAAATGCGATCACACACACACACACACCACCACACACACACACACACACACACACACACACATATATATAATATATTTATATATATAATATTATATATAAACATGGACATGAACATGAACATTAACATGAACATTAATTCATTTTCTAGAATTAAAGAGTGCTCACCTATTCCGGATAGGAGCATATTAAAGATTTCTTGAGTCTCCGAACTACAACGTGTTTCCAAGCTTTCGCTCTCATCAGGTTCTAGAAGTTTTTTAATGGCTAATTTATCAGATGACATATTTTATCAGATGACGTGATTATATTGGCTACGTTTATATGTGTGACGTTCTGATAGGTCTTTCTGTGTGTCATTTATGTTACGTTTGCTAGAGGAACTTTCGTCTAGTGGGCATGCGCTGATCATCTCCAATCTTGAGTTCAAAGTACTACAACTCTGCAAACCAGGGATTGGGAACTTTGAACTCAAGAGTGGGGATGATCAGCGCATGCCCACATAGACGAAAGTTCCTCCTACAAACGTAACATAAATGACACACAGAAAGACCCTATCAGAACGTCACACATATAAAAAGTAGCCAATATATCACGTCATCTGATAAAATAGTCATCTGATAAATTACGCCATCTAAAAACTTCTAGAACTGATGAGGCGAAAGCTTGAAACAACGTTGTAGTTCGGAGACTCAAGAAATCTTTATATATATATATATATAATATATATATATATAATATATTATTTTATATATATATATATACGTAATTGTTCAGCATTATATATATATATAATGTGTGTGTGTGTGTTTTGGTGTGTGTGTGTGTGTGTTGTGTGTGTGTGTTGTGTCGACATTTAAACGTTGGTATATTCTGGTGTTCTCAACTCTAGCAGAGCCCCAAAAAAGGGAGGATCCAAAATTAACGTGCCCTTTCTGTCTATGATCGCATGATGATGGTACAAAATGCTAAAATAATGAATTTTGTCAAAAACATTTTCAATATTACAACCCTCTTCCCCTTCCTCCCACCGAGGAAGCTAGTGTATTGTAGCAAACAATGTGTTGAAAGAAGTGTCAAAGCATGCCGTGTGCAAGTATTTAAACAATTTATGTTGAATACCAGACACCAAGATCATGTCAGATATATGCCATTCTTCTTTACTTGGTTTTTGTTTTCTTTGTTTTCTTTGTTTTTGCATTTGTGTATGAAGACTAGTCGGCGTAAGAGATTGACACAGAAATGATGAATGGTATTGGGGTAGTGACCCGCCATCTTCTTGCGACAGGGAGAGTAAGCAAAAGAAACCTGAGAACTTGCTGTAATTTCTGCTTGTCGTTATTGTTAATGTTGCGCTGTTGCTACTGTTGCTGCGCTATTTGTTGTGCTGCTGTTGCTGCTGCTGTTGTTGTTGCTGTTTTTGTCGTCGTCGACATCGTCGTGTCGTCGTCCCCGTCGTCGTCGTTGTTGTTGTTGTTGTTGTTGTTGTTTTTTTGTTGTTGTTTCTTCTTCTTCTTCTTCTTCTTCTTCTTCTTCTTCTTCTTTTTCATGCAAAATTACGGACGTCTACCCAGTCTTATCATATTTTTGGCGGGACTGTCTACTGCACTAGTATTTCCGGGGATGACAATACATAAGATAATGACTGGACAATGTTTACATGTTTGGTGGATAAGCTTTAAAAGTCAGTGGATCAACAACAAAAGTACCCGGGTGGTTTTTTTCTCAACGGATTGTGGAGCTCTATGAAGATGTACAATACCCAAAATCAGCAGTGCAATCACAAGAACAATCATTATGTACTGCAGTTTGTATTCTGGCTTTCAGAGTATTAACTTTTGGGAAGGGGATCATGTTTGACTAGCACTGTGTATGATCAAATGCATTCCACAGATTATGAGTTGTACATAATCATTGTTCTATTCCCGTACAAAGATATTGTAATGATAGCAGATTAAACAGTTGGCAATAACATGTCTGTTAAGGTTTCTCCTGTCATCTGGTACATTGCTTATGTGACACCCAGAGAGCTTCCTCAGCAGTTCACTGGCTACATTTTTTTGGTAACTGGCTTTGCGGTATGGAGAGCTAGGAAATTAAGAAGGTAGAAAAAGTGCAGAAAAAAATGAAAAGAAAAGAAAGAAGGTGGGGAAGGTAAGAAAGAGAAGAAGAGCCACAAAAAAGTAGAGAAATGGAGGAAAAGAATAGAAAGTAGGGGCAAAGGTTCAGAAAAAGAAAGGTTTTAAAAAAAAGAAAGAAAAAGAAAAGAAAAGGAAAGGAGGGGTGAAATGAAAACAGCATATGTAATATTGGAAAAGCCTGGCATAAAGCAGGAACAGGTGGTGATGGATGCTTTCAGTTCAAAGGATCTTTCCCCAACCCGCTAGCTCTTTCATCACACTGCTGCAAAATGACAAAACAGAGTTTGTGTCAAAGCTGGGGTTTACCGTGTAGGAGTCCTGGAGATTGGAAGCTGGACTTGAGGGGAGGAGGGGGGGTGGGCGAGTGTGCTATGGACACTGTACTATCGTTACTCTGAAACCTCATGCTTCGCATTTTTATCCGACAAGATCAGAGTCTTGTGAACAATTGAAGCAGTGTGGTTATATTTACTTTACTGTGCATAGCACGATAGCTTACTTGCAACAGACGTGTAACATTTGTCCCTTGTACTTCTGCAGCAGATCCTTTTACATGATGATGATGGTGATGGTGGTGGTGGTGGTGGTGAGATGATGATGATGATGATGATGGGGGTGGTGGTGTGGTGTGGTGATGATGATGATGTGATGATGATGAGAGATGATATGATGATGATGATGATAATGATGATGATGTACACCATGAGATGCAACATATATATCCCTAGAACAATTTCTGTATCCTCATATGAAGCAAGGTCACACTCACCATCTGACTGAGATCTGGGGTGCACTTTTCACTAATTCCTGACCTCAGGAATCAATCAGTGACGGCTGTTACAAATCTGGAGTCAGACCTTCGAATGAATTATCTTGCATTGGCAGTTTGGTCTCCTGGGTTTGGGAGACTTCTACCACAGTGATCTTTTTGTGGCCCTTTCCAACGACTGTGATGATTCTGTGGAGAATTATTTCTTTATTGTACTTTGCAACAGGTGCACCAACCATAGTTCATGGCTTTAGTTATGTTTTTCGATGGACTGGTAGCTTTTGCTACGGCGAACATGCCCGTGCACAGTACAGAAGGGAATCTGAAAGCTAGAATCTTCACTTTGAAGGCACAGTTGTCTTCTGAGAACATCGTTTTTGTACACGTATCAAGTGCATTGCGTGAAATCAATACGCATCCTGGTTTACGACAATGTAATTCGACAACATTCTGTAGTTCACATCGGTGACACCCCAAGAAGAAGCAGAAGACCTCTACAGAAAAGAAAAAACACACAGACCAGTACCTGCAGATTTACCATCACCAGCAACTGAAGTACAATTTCAGTATTTTTCTCCTAGGAGCCAGCACCATTTGATCCACTGAATTCTAGAAGAGAATAAGCAACTTTTATAAACATACCCCATCCCACTGCAGACACATCACGATCTATTTTGTTCATTCAGTTAAAAATTATTTAAAAGTGTAGAGGCAGTCCATCTATCCCAATCCTTGTAACACCGTGTGAAATAACTTTTTTGCCTCAAAGATACAAGCGAAAACCTAGACGAACAGGGAGAAAATCTATGGGGTTGATCGTGCAGACTGCTATCAGGAACCCCTCTATATGGGCGAATCAGAAAAACCCTACGGAAAAGAAAAGTACCCGGGGTGCGTCGACACCAGTAGGAGTGCACAAGACTTCATAAAGCACCAATTCACCAAGGTAATGTAAGTTTTGGGATGAAATAACAAATTGTTCCTGGTGATGATAGTACTGGTAGTGAGGGAAGGAGGGAGGGGCTGGGGGGGGTGGTACGCATTGGGATGGGAAGAGGGGTGGAGGAGAAATTCAATCATATTGCTGCCACAAGCCTACAGTGACATGGACAGGGGGTACAAACATTTCCTACAATGGGCTGTTCCCTTGTTTAGGTCTTGTGCCCGTGAGTTCTGCTCATGGTGACATGCACCCGGCTCATCAGTCAAGCCAGGCTACGAGATAATCAGTCTGCTCGAGTGTAGTGTTCGTATAGTCTAAAACCTAAAGTTCATCTCATCTTTCCCTTTCATCATCGGATATTCTGAATTATATTTCTTGCATAGAATATCTTTAAAAGACCTTGTCTGTATTACTTCTATTGTCTGACCCAACCACTTCCCAATTTAATCTTATCCACTGGTTTGCTTCTTTTTGATCTGAACACAAAAGCAAACATATCTGTAGGGGAAAAATACCACTGGGGGACAAAGCACCATCCTGGTGTCGTTTAATGCCCCTGAAGACGGTCTTTAGGGAAAAACCATAGCAGAGATGGCACAGCTAACATCCTCACTGCAGCCCTAAAGAAGCCATCAATTGCGGTGACGAGGGAACAGTCGATGCTCGCCATGTGAGAAAAATGGCCATAGGGCGTTCGCATCATTCCCAGGCAAGAGAAGCTGGATACCAGACAGCTGAGGGCTCCTTTGGTAATGGATAAACGAGAACAGACCTGCCAAATGTGCTCCCCCCCAAGAGTCAGCCATAGCAACACTGGCTCCAGGGGGGAATTCTAGGGTGAATTGTCTCTCACTGCTATGTACGTCATGAGTAAAGAAGAAAGAAGAAGAAGAAGAAGAAAAAGAAAAAGAAGAAGAAGATAAAAAGACACAAAAAAAAAGAAAGAGAAAAAAATTCATAACAGACTCACATAGATTCGCCCTCATGCATGTTGAGATTATATTTATTAATAGCATATATCTGCGGTCTCCTCCCTCTTCCTTTCTCCCTTCTATGTCTAAGTTTTTTTGTTCTTTTTCGTTTTTTTTTTTTCTTTGTTTGCTGTCCCCTCTTCTGGTCACCTCAATGGGAGTGCACCCACGCCGCTCGTTCCGATCCTTCGTCCACAGCCACAGCCCGGTCCGTCCCACCCCAGCCCCGGCACCGCAATCCACAGGGAGCAGTCAATGTCAATTGTCAAGAGGCAACCCACCAGAGAAGACTTGCACTGCAGCCGAGTCACTTCGGTGGCGTTTAGCAGTGTCTGTTTTTACCGACATACAAAGACATCACTTACTAAGGGCCCCCTACTGACGACAAAAATTGCTTAGTCGCGGAGCGCGTATGAGTGAGCTCCCCCCTCCCGAGGGCGCCACCCCGTCCGTCCAACGACAGCCCTCATGAATTGTCGATTTCCCGGTGTCCCTGACGAAATCAAACCAAGGCCATAGATGCGGAGAGGACATCACAACTGACGTCACAATGAGAGCAGGGCATGAAGGGCCACAGAAATTGAGATTTGTTTTTAAAATGCTGATCAGTGAGGATGAAAATGGTGAAGATGATGTTACGGTTTTCCATTCTGGCTGAGATGCATGAGATGCCCCGTACTCTCCGTTTACTTTCATAATGTATCCCGGAGTCAACTGCAAAAGAGATACAGCCACCTACAGTGTTGGTCAGGAACTTGCACCAACCTTCAGACACGCATCTATTGAGTGGATGAAACTCGACTGTGTGTTCCGAGTCTTTCAAATTGAGCCCTTAGAGAAAATTAACTTGTGAAAGCCCCTCGGGCAGAAAACATCTCACAAATAAAATGAATTAATGGGAATCGAGCCCACGGCTCCCCCGGAAATCTGCAAGGATAATCGTTTTGCCCAAGGCGGCTGGTTCTTTTTGTTTTTTTGCTTTTCTTTCTTTCTTTTTTCTTCTCTTGTGTGCTCAGTTGTTTGTATCTGTATCTCTATCTCACTAAGAGAGAGAGAGAACTCTGAACTCTGAAAAATTTAATGATAGGCCTAGACCAGTCATTTGGGGGGTGGTTACAAAAGAATCAATTGCATCGCTGCGAAAAACAATTTTTTAAAATTCTGTAATAATGCATACAAAAAA
>JAMYXO010005289.1:0-15752 GCA_033310375.1 Conus canariensis
AAGGGGGGTTGCAGAGCCCAACCTGAAAAGCACCGGACCAAACGGAATCACCAATGAAATGTTCGCATCTTGGATGAAGAGAAAAAGGCGCCCTAAAAAAACTTTAACTCCACGGGAAACGGAAAGTCCCACAGTGTTGGGGGGAACAAACATGACCCCATTCACAAAAAGGGAAAGGACAATCAAGGCTGACGTACAAACCCACAGCCTACAAGTTTTGGGGAAGCGAGGAGAACTTGTAAACACAAGGCTTGTCTGGCCCCTTTTAGGAGCATCATTCAGCCCTGAACGGGCATTTTCCCCCAACACGATCAACAGAAACCAATCACTTTCACAGAAAAGCATTGAGGAGTTTTCCAAGAAAAGAAAAACACTTTTTGCTGGGGGTTGAAAAAGGAGAAGGCTTTCACAAGTCTGGATAGGAAACCCGGCCTAAAGGGGTCAAACCCAAACGGGGGGTTTTTTTCAGGGCCTAATGCCTTCCAGAATTTTTAAGCCCTTTTCCATGTCAATTCCAAAACCGCGGGTTTTTCTTTTTTGAAAACTTAAAGCTTTTTTAAGGTTTTTTTTCCAGGGGCAAGGGCCTTGTGTTTGAAAAATTTTGGGGGCCTCTCCATCACTTCCCCCAAGCAGCTTGTAACTGTGGGTCGTAGCTTCAGCCTTCGACTTGTCCTTTCCCTTTTTTTGGGAAAGGGGATCATTCTGCTTTCCCCCCAACCGTGGTACGATCCTGTCTTCCCAGCTGGAGTTAAAGATTTTTTGAAGGACTGCCTTTCCTTTTATCCCAAGATGCAGAATCATTTCATTGGGGTTTCCGTCTGGTCCAGGTGACTTTTTCAGGTTGGGCTCTGCAAAGCTTCCTCCCTCTTTCTCTGTTAAAGCTGGGTCATGAATTTCCCCTTGGGCCTTCCTCATAAGTTCACCTTGGGCCCTGTGCACCCCCTATGTTTAGGAGGGGCTTCCAGATTGCTGATGTTTTTTCATAGACGTCATGAATGGTCTGCTGCTTTTTTTCCAGAAGGAATTTCCATTCCTTTTATTGTTATAGTGGTGTGACTTGTTGTTCATACAGAGGGGTTTTAAACCCGTTTCCAAGCTTCTGCCACCCCCGTCGAGATTTTTGGCTTTCAGTTTTCTCTTGCCAGTTTTTTGCAGCTTGTGCGCAGGAAAAGCTTGAAACTGCAGTTACTTCCTTCAGCGCTATGTTATTCTCCATGATGGCTGCTTTTCTGCTCTGTCCCTGGCTTCCGTAACAGCATCTTCCAGATTCGGAGTTTCCTCCGTCCAGTAGGGCTTTGTAGTCTTTATGTGCTCCTCTTGGGATGGATTCTGTAGCACTTTCAAGACGGCCTTTGTGAAGTCTCGAACCATCTTGTTTGAGTCCTTCTGCCTGATGTTTGATTGCTTGTGTGTGTATCGTGAGGGCTCGAAGAGAGTCCAGTCCGCCTTTCTGTAATTCCAGCGGGAAAACACTTTGCTTGTGGACACTGAAAGTTGAGGTTGATAGAGAGTTTGACGGGCTTGTGGTCACTTCCTCCAAGCGGGTTTTGAGGACGTTCTTGTGTGTCCTGACAACAGGTCGTTGGTGGCAACGCTAGATCTGGTGTTGATGTTGGTCATCCAGCTTCTAGAGTAAAAGGTGGGTTCATCATCTTCTTGGTTAATGAGATGAAGATGTGTGTCAATCTCCCAATCCCCCAACTTCTTCGCCCTCTTGTCCTCCCCTCATAGCCCCATCTCTCTGAGTGACTGTTTAAAAATCACCCACCACCACGCAGTTGTTGTCTGGGATGTTATGTATGTGAGGGAAAGATCACGATCTTGAGGGCAATAGAAAATTGAAAGATCCTGATGTTGCGTTCCTTAAGGACTATATCAATCCCTTGGATTCTCTGCCTGTTGATTGGTGTTGATCTTGAGTTCTTGTGCGGTGATGGAATTCCGCACCAAGATAAGCACCCCCCTTTGTTTTTTCCTCACGGGCCAATCTGATGGTCTCGTAACCCCTCACTTGAAAGCGATGGTTTATGGTCCCAAAAGTGTCCTCTTGGACACCTGCGATATCAATATTTTCTTGTGCATCCCCTTTCTGCCAAACCAATTTTCTTTTTTTGCACCCCTTCTGCATTCCACTGGAGAATGTTGAGCATTCTGGGTGGTACTTTTTTGCTTGGCATTAGCAGGAGGATGAGGTCTCCCTTCTTCGTCGCATTGACATGCAGAATTTCTTTGTCTGACCACCAACCGCTTTGGGGGGGGCCCCTTGAGGGATAGGGCCCCGCTCCCGACCTCCCCGGGGGGTCTCCGAAGGTCGAGCGCCACATCGAAAATTCTGTGGACTGCATCATCAGGAAGGTATATGCGTGGGATCGTGGTTTAAGCTGCGCCAGTGGCCCGATACCTCCGTCTTCAGCTGGAGTTTTCTTTCGGGGTGCCTCACCCTTAGCTCATGGCCCGTGCGTCCTGCCCTGTGAGCACAGGGGGGATTGTTTCTCCCGGGATCCCACCCCGGGGCTAGAGTTATACCACGCCTCTTGACCGCATAAATGAGCCCGTCATAGGACAAAATTGGGTATTTCAGTGAGGACAACAGTGCCACCTGTTGACCCACCCCATCCTGGTAGGAACATCGCCAGTTGGTCCGGGACTGCTTATTCTGCCAGGCAAGCCTGACTTATATCGCAGCTAACCCCCATATCTGAGGGCCATTCCCCCCTATCCGCCACCCGGGACCCGCCGAGTTGGGGATGGTCGCCCCACTACTGAATTGGAAGCAGCCTGGTCCCGGACCTGTCCATTGACAGTCCACATGAACTTGCTGACACCAATGGCCCCCTATCAACACAAACTCACCGAGGGCACAGACATAGCCCGGGAAACTGAAACGGAGGTCACCTTGATAGTGCGGCAGATTTTAGCCACAGACATTTAAAATTTGTGCAGATCAGTGAGGATCAGGATGAAGAAAATGATGCTGTGGAGTCCCTTTCTTGGGCCCCACACTGTTGACAGGCTGTAATCTGACAGCTCAGCGTACTTTCATAATACATTCCAGCCCCCAACCAGGCCTGAGAAGTACAGACACCTGCAGTGTTGGTCAGGAAAATTTGACCAACACTCTCAGAGGTGTGTTTTGTTAAGTGGATGAAAACTCGAGTTGCTTCTAGTCTTCCCAATAGAGCCCATAGCAAATTCAACTCTGGGTAGGAGCCTGTTTAGGGCAAAAATATCTCAAGGATTCAAATTTCCCTTGCCCAGGCTGGACATAAACTGATGGATTTTGCCAATCCTGAAAAACCCCTGGTCAGACATCAGAGAAAAGCTTAAACCTTCTCTTAACAGAAAGACTAGGAAATAACAGGTCGTGCAAGCACTAAATGATAAACAAGCCCAAGCTCTTAACATCTTTTTCATCATGTTGTAACCATGTAATAGGTTCCATTATAGGTCCCCCAGTGTCTGGCAAGTCAATTTCAGCACAAACCAACTTCCCACTGAAACAAAGAAACTGCTCCTGGAGAAAGAAAAAAAAAAAAGCAAGATGCCTTGCACAAATACTGACAAAGGAGTTTAGTCTTTTGGATAGGGAAAAAAAGGGAGACATCTTGCCCAATGTTTAAACCCGAGGTGGACTTACTAGCATACCTATTCTAAAGGTTTTTCAGTAATGTGAACCTAAAACCAAGAAAAAGGAATGACATTTTCAAAATGCCTCCTCACAGCAATTTTTTTTTCCCCTTTAAGTGTCGAAATCCACCCCTTTCCACCTACTTACAATAAACCCAGATGGACAAGGTTTCCCAAAAAACTGTCTTGTAACCTTTCCCAAAAGTTTTCTCCGAAAATTTACCCTACACAACTGGACCGTACATATTATTCTACAAACAGGCCCAGCATTTTATAGGGCCAGGCAATTCATCTTGCATGATCTGGGAAAAAAACAAAAGTAACATTTCCAGAACAAACTTTTTCAACGTAAATCATCATCCTTTTAGGGGGAGGGGAGGGGGGGAACTGTCAGGGGGATGGGGAAAGGGAATAAACAAAATTGTTGCTTGATCAAACAAAAGCATTAAAACAGATGGCATTTTCTAACATGTACAGTTACTTTTTGAAACATTCTTTAACACCGATTCCCCCCAAAAAAAGGCGGGGCCCTCATCACAATTCTGCAGTATTCGCAGCTAACAAAACCCATTTTTGTTAAAACTGGGGGTTTTCCCCGACCTTTTTAGTGGTAAAAAAGGCACCTTTTTGACAATGCACCTGAGATGCAATTACAGGTTTACTTTTCCCAATTATTTGATTAAAACAAAACAGACAAAAGAAAAGTTTTTTTGGATTTAAAACCAAGTTTAAAACTGACAGAAATTGTGAAAATGTATCCCAACCCTATTCACACCAATTAACTTTTCACTAACACCCACACATACCTGATTACAAGCAGATTTGTTCCATGATCCCCCCCAAACACACACAAAGGGCCACAAAAAGCAGTTCAATTTTCCCCACCCTGATAAGGCAGACACTTTTCCTGGAAACTGCAGAAGAATGGAACCCCATCAACGCTTCACAGGTTACTTACAAATCTTTTATTTACAGGGATAACCATTTTTTTTTTTTTTTTGTTTTTGACAACATCAACTGGCTGCTTAACACACGTACACTACAACAGCGTCACACCATGAAGGGAAAAAGCACATTTTGGTCCACACAGCAACCACAGTAAGGGGTCACGATTTTTTCGGGTTACCTTCACGCCTAAATGGAAGATACACGGAAAAGGCACCCAAACACTACACTTTTTAGAGGGCCCCACAGGGGGGAGTGAGTCATCAACAAAACACACAAAAAAAACATTCAGTAACAGCACAGAATTCCCTCTGATTAACTACACAAAACCGATACAGAATTTAACATCTGCCCACTTCACGGTTGATTTAACTTTTGATTAGGGCCCTTTTCAGTAACGGCTTTCCTTTTTGAAAAAAACTTTAAAGTTTTTCCTTTCCCCAAAAATTAGTGACACTTCATCATATTGCAAAAAAAGGAGGGGCTGTAATGAATTCCATTTTCATTTTCTGCCGCTTACCACAACACTAGTAACTTCAGGGTTAAAGGAAATTAGGTGGGGTGAATTTGCTTATTTTGCCCACTATTCCCGGGACTGTTTTTTGCATAAGCATGTACCCCCGGTGGAACACGCACATTTAAACTGCCCAAAAAAAAAAAAAAGTATCATACTTGCAAAAACAGGGGCACGGATTTCAATACAACACCTACACGTCGCTCTAAAGGGAAATAACGAAAATCACTCGGACATTGCTCTTTAAAATTTTGACTTGGCCAAAACGGAATCGTGTTTCCTTTAGTACAGGAAAAAACCCGCCTACGCCTGCCCACGTAATGTAGCTAATTAAAAGAACCTGACCACAGTCAAAACTCATTTAATAAAAATCAAACACCAAAGAACCCGACCTCGCAAACCTTTACTTTAAAATTGCCTGTGTGACTTTAACATCACAACAACTGAAAACAGGTTGTTCTCCCCTAGGGCAGTGTGTCACCACAGTATGCACATTTTCCTTTCTTGGCCCCAAGAAGTGCAATTCTTTGGCAGAAACCATTCCCCCCCCCATGGGACTTTTGACAGGCCCCGAATGACAAATTCCCCACAAACCTTGGCTGACTGTCTCAGCCAGAAAATGTGGTAGTCAATGGGGAGAAAACCATATTTTCCTTTTACTATTACAGTTAGTTTTCAATAAAAGAAGGCATTTTTCTACTTCCCCCCCGATTCTGTCCTTCCTTCACAGGCTGGGTGTCTGCCACACACAACTGACAACCAAAGGTTCCTGTGGGGTGTCTGCCACACACAGCTACAACCAATGGTTTTGCTGTGGGGTGTCCGCCACAAAACCTGAAGGGTGTCTGCCTCACACAATTGACAACCAGATGTTCGCGCAGGCGTCTGCCACTACAGCTGACAACCCGATTTTTCGGGCCCTGGCTGTCGCCACACACAGCTGACAACCAATGGGTTTGCTGTGGGCTGTCGCCACACACAACTGACAACCAGATGGTTTGCTGGGGCGTCTGCCCACACACTGACAACCAGATGGTTCACTGTGGGGGTCGCCAACACAGCTGACAACCAGATGGTTTGGCGTGGGGTTAGCCATGTGCAAAAAGCAGCCGACCCTCTAACAGCAAACAAAAAGCCACATCAGGGTTATCTGACAGGGGCCCAGACCCCTGCAATTAAAGCAGGCCGACCCTTTTGAACAGCAAACAAAAAACCCATAAACAGGTTTCTGACAGGGGACCCAACCACGACAAATCTCTCATGAGGCACCGTGACTTTTTTTCAAAGCGCAGATTCATTCACTGATTCAGCCAAATTTTTCAAAGGGGGGAAGGGGTAATAGTAAAAAGGGGGGGGGGGGGGGGGGGTTAATTCATCATCTCCACAGCGGCCCAGCAGCATAACAGCAGGGGCATGGAACTAGATGACCCAAAAGTACCTTCCTCAGGGCAGCTTTGCCAAAAAGAAAACATCCTTAAAAGCTGCACAATGTACTTTAAAAAAAGTTGCATAATTCAGCAAGCCATGGGGCCCAGCACATAAACCCAAAAAAAGGAGGAAGAAAATGGACACCAAGCCAGCAGTGATGAAGATTTTTTTTTAAATTATTTCCCCCCAAAAAAATTTTTTTTCCCCTTTTTTAAAAATTCCTTTTTCCCCCTGGCCCAAAAATAAAAAATTTTTTTTTTAAAAATTTCCCTTTTTTGTGGGCCTTTTTTTTAAGGGGGGGTTTTTTTTAAAACCCAATTTTTTTTCCCCCAAAAAAAAAATTTTCCGGGAAAAAACCCCCCCCCCCCCAAATTTTGTTTTTTCCCCCCCCCGGCCCCGGGGTTTTTTTTTTAAAAAAAAAAAACCCCCCAAAATTTTAAAAAAAAAAAAAACCAATTTTTTGGGGGAAAAAAAACCCTTTTTGGGTTTTTTTAAAAAAAACCCCAAAAAAAAATTTTTTAAAAAAAGGGCCCCCCCCAAATTAAAAAAAATTTTTTTTTAAAAAAAAAAAAGCAATAAATTTTTGGGAAAGGGGGGAAAAAAAATTCCCCAAGGGGTTTTTTTGGGGGGGAAAAATTTTAAAAAAAAAAAAGGGGGGAAAAAAAAAAAAAGGGGGGGGGGGTTAAAAAAAACCCCCCCCCCCAAAAAACCTTTTGGTTTTTCCAAAAAAATTTTTCCTTTTTTGGGTTTTAAAAATTAAAACCCCCAAAAAAAAAAAAAAAAAATTTTTTCCCGGAAGGAAACCCCCCATAAAAAAAAAAAAAAACCCAAATTTTTTTTAAAAAAAAAAAAAACCCTTTAAAACCCCAAAAATTGGGCCCCCAAAGGGGTTTTTTTAAAATTTTAAAAAAAAAAAACCCCCCCTTTTAAAAAATTTTTTAAAAAAAAAAACCTTTTTAAAAAATTTTTAAAAATTTTTTTGGAAAATTTGTCCAAAAAAAATTAAAAAATTTTTTTAAAAAAAAACCAAAAAAAAAAAGGGGGTTTTTTTGGGAAATTTTTTAAAAAGGAATTAAAAAAATTTTTCCCCAAAATTATTTTAAAAAAAACATCTTTTAAAAAAATTTTTTTTTTAAAGGAAAATTTTTTTTAAAAAAAAATTTTTTTTTTTTTTTTTTTTACCAAAAATTTTTTTTCCCTTTTTTTTCCATTTAAAAAATTTTTCCCCAAAAAAAAATTTAAAAATTTTTAAAAGAACACAAATTTTTTAAAAACCCCCAAAAAAAATTTCCAAATAAAAAAAAAAATTTTCCCCTTTTTTTTTAAAAAGGTTTTTCCCCCCCAAAAAAACCCTTTTTTCCCCCCCCGGCAAAAAAAAATGGGAAAAAAAAATTTTTTGGGGAAAAAAAAAATTTTTCAAACCCAAAATTTAAAAAAAAAAACCAATTTGGCAAAATTTTCCCCTTTTTTTTTCTTTTTTTTTAAAAACCCCCTTTTTTTTTTAAAAAAAAAAAAAAAATTTCCAAAAAATTTTTTTTAAAAAAAACCCCCCGGAATTTTTTTCCCGGTTAAAAAAAAAAATTTTTTAAAAAAAAAATTTGGGGTTTTTCCCCCCCAGGGGCCTTTAAAAAAAAAAAAAAAAAAAAAAAAAAAAGGGGGGGGGCCCCCTTTTTTAAAAAAAAAACTTTAAAAATTTTTTTTTTTAAAAAAAAAATTTTTCCCAAAAAGGGTTAAATTTTTTTTTGACAAAATTTCCCGACATCAAAAAACTCATTTCATCCTTTTTTTTCCAAAGGCAACAATTAGTATTTTTAAAATTTGTTGTCATTTACTTTGTTTTCCCAAAAATTTTGGGGTTGTACCACAAGGTCGGTGCTTGGTCCACTGTGTTTTTATTCTATATTAATGATTTACCTTAAGGTTTGACTTCGCATTGTGAAATGTTTCCCGGATGATACAACTTTTTGGACACTAATAACCCCAAATTCCCTCAGCAAGTTCCCTTGACTTTCAGAAAAAATACCATCTTCTCTTTAAAGGGGAAAAACTAAAAATCACATGTCTCTGCATCCTAAAAAAAACAAAATTTCATGTTGATTTACAACAAGGAAAAAAAACGTAAAAATGTATCAAAAAAACTTCCCAATCCTTTATTTTGGGTAAAAAAAAAATAAAAGGGGTTTCTAATACAGAGTTTTAAAGGAAAACAATCGACAAAAAAACCTATCTTGGTCGAAACTTTTAAAACTTTTTCAAAAATCTTGCCGAAAAAAACTGTATCGTTTCAGGAAAAAAAAAAAAACTTTTTAGATTATCCACCAAAAAATTATTCTTTAAATCTTATATTCAACCAAATATTGACTATCCCTTTGACACTTGGGTTTTTTAGCTTGCGTAATTTGTTTAAAAACCATTGACTAGTATTAAAAGGGCTGTCAAAAATCTTTTGTTAAACCCCTCCCCTTGGAACCCTGTTTATGAACGAGAGGTATCCTTAAATTCAAGACCAAATATTTTTACAAAAACCCCCACTCTTTATGCAAAAAATACTACACGGCAGTGCTCCTTCCTATTTAATAAATTTTTATTTACTTCTAATGATCATGTCATTGCATAAAAATAAATCCCCTTTTTTCCCAAAAAAAATTTAAAAATTTTAAAAAAATTAAAGCCTTGTTTTTTCGGGGGGTGGCTGTGGAATAATATCCCAAAAAACCCCAAAAAAAAGAACCAAACACTAGTAATTTTAAATTTTCCTTTTTTTACTATTGATGTTATCTGTCTGATCTTACACCACTTTCCCCCAAAAATGTACCAATAATGCTCTTTAAAATTTTAAAAATTTTTCCCTTTTATTTTTTTCCTTTTTTCCCCCCTCCCCCCCCCCTGTCATTTTTTAATTTTCCCCCATCCCACCCCATCCCACCCCCCCCTCTCCCCCCACCTTTGTCGGTGTTCCTCTGTAAATAGATTTTTGTTTTTCCTTTTTTTATTTTTATTTAAAATTTTAAAAGTTTTTTCCCTTATTTTTTTAAAAATTTTTTTTTTTTTTTCCCCTTTTTTAAATTTTTTTTTGGCCCGGGGGGCCCCCGGATGTAAAAAAAACAGTGATGCTTATTCCATTACCCCCTAAAAATTTAAAAATTTTTTCGTTCTTTTTTTTTTTCTCTCTCTTCTCTCTTTTTTCTCCTTCTCTTCTCTCTCCTCCTTTTAAACCAAAAATGTAAAAAATTTAAAAAAAGGGGGAAATTTAATAGAGAGCACATTGGCTTGAAAAGTACTCAGCCATGTTGAACAAAAATTTTGAAAGGACAGTTGAGAGGCTGGGGGCCCCAGGTCCTAATTACCTGCCTGACCTGCCCCGACTATATCTTCCCCCCAAAACACACACTCCCCCCCCCAAAAAACACAAATGTCTGTCTCTCCCCCCACCTACCCCCCACAAAAATGCCGTTTTTCTACACAAATACACACTCCACACACACACTGTCTCTGTCTCCCCCCCCACTCTCACTTAATAGCGACACAACACTGTCTCTCTCTTTCTCTCTCTCTCACACACTGTCTCTGTCAATATATTCTGTCTCTGTCTACTCTCTGAGTCTCTCTGACTTTTTCACGCGGGCATGGCGCGCACATCACACTAAATTTTTTTGTAATGTATTGAATGCCCTGCTCTCATTAAATCAGTTTTTTCTGATGTGTTTAGCATGGTAATCAACATACAGAGGTGCACTCACACACACATTCTGGGTCTGGAAAAAGTATGAAAAGCCCGTGGAAAAAGTTGGAATTTGCTTGGGCAAATCTGTCGGGAACCCTGATAATGGGCATCTTATTGTTGATGATGCCAGGTCACAGGGTGAAAAAAAAATGTTGGTCTGTCTCTGTGTTGTGTTAAAACTGATCATTGTTTATTCCTGGCTCAAGAAGAAAAAATGATGTCCTATTTTTTATAGTGACTACATACTGTTGATGAATGTCACAAGGTGAAATAAAAAGGCTTTAAAACTTTTTTCAGATTGTTTAGGATAGCACATAGTAAATGAGATCTGCAAGAACTGAAAGCAGACAGTTCAGATTTTCATGTCTCCACACTCAAGCCATCCAAAATAACTTTCGAGGAAATGGAAATGAATGGAGGAGTCGCCCTCGATGGGTTGGATAGGTATGGATAGGTGGGTTTTAAAAGGTCACAGATATCCGAGTTTTCTAATACATTGACCAATGAATTTTAGTGACAGGAGGGACTGTTAATTTTTTTACATTGTTGTTCAATTATTTAGCCATATAGCTGTAAACCTGGGCACATTTTGGTTCTGGGCTTACCTTATATAGTGTATTGGCATAGTCCTTGAGATTCCAAATGCTGCACTGTTGGCTTAGCATGGTTATGATTACATTGACATTGTTTTACACTTCTGATTGTGTGATGGGAATGCTCTTGCCAAAAAACAATGACTAAAAAAAAAAAGCTCACAGACTTACTGGCAACCTTAAATAAACTGCCATTGTAGTCTGTGTAGTCAGCAAGCCTTGTTTCATTCAGAACATTGCCAAGTTCAGGAAGAATATAATGAGAAAAGAGAAGACAGATCTGTAAGATAATCACGTTGTGGCTGGTTTATTCGATTAGTTGTTCGTTGGCCATTTTGATTTTTTGTAGGTCAGGCAACACTACAGAAATAATGCAAAAAGCACAAAGTGTGGACATGAAAACTTTGAAGTATGCTCATGGGGTACTAGTGCTACACTGGAATTTTGGACCCCACTTACAATGTCAAATCGCTTTTGCTTTTGCTGTGTTGAGTCTGTAGGTGTTAGGTGTGTGTGTGCTGTGTAGCAGACTTGTGTGGCTTGTTTCACTCCCTTCAGTTCTCTATGATACAATGTTTAATGTTAGAGGCTGGAGTTTTGAAGATTTACGTCCTGCCAGAGACATTTGCTTGTGGGGGTATTCTCAGTCATGTACCAACTACTACCAGTAGTGAGTGTTCTATGGGGTCATACCACACACTCAGATTTTTGCAAACTTAAAGATTGCATCAATGAGATTGTGGCTGACACTTCCTGACAAAAATGAGGTGTGTGATTTCCAGGGTTGGCTGATGGTAGGATCTGTTTGCTATACAGTTCAGTGTGTGTCGTTGATAGCTAGCAACCACACAGCTCATATCAAGGCTGTAAATCTCGTTCAAGATGGAAAAACAAAGACTTGCACATGCAGAGTGAAAATCGTAATTAAAATCTACAGTTGTAAACAAAATGAAATAAAAGCAATAAATAAAATGAACACTGAACTCACTGACGTGAATTGGTAGTACCAACAGTGTCTCTGTTATGTGTCAGCTCATGACTGATGTTGGGTGTTACAGCAGGACCGCAGTGCTGGGAGCTGTGGTAGCTAAAACAGAGTCTCCTTTATTGTGTTCAGCTCATGACTGATGTTGGGTGTTGATACAGCAGACCGCAGTGCTGGAGCTGTGGTAGTAACACAGTGTCTCCTGTTATGTGTCAGCTCATGACTGATGTTGGGTGTACCAGCAGGATGCAGTGCTGAGCTGTGGCAGCGTTAAGCTGGGGTGTAGCTCGTGGTATTGGGGTAGTTGCAAAGAGTTGCATGGGAGTTATGTCCTGAATGAGCCTGTGATGAAGAAGAGACAGAACAAGCAAATGAGGGAACGGAAATGAGAAAAGAACAAAAGGACAAAGGAACGAACTAATAGGGTATGGAATTACTGATGCTAGTGTGTGTGGTGTGTGTTGTGTGTGTGAGTGTGTGTGTGTGTGTGTGTAATTAAGTCATGGGTAAGTGCAAAAACCCTGCTGGTCAAATTATTTTTGTTCAATGATTTTCTAATGGGCAAGTGAAATGCAAGATTACTGTTTAGCCCTGCTCATATTCTTCTCATACATTGCAACAGTATAATCGTACTGTTTAATTTGAACACAACATGTTTTTTAAGTCTGTCATTGAATATGTGGTGAGAGAATGTGAATTTCCAAGTGATGATGTAATTGTTCCGTGTAGCTGAGGCTTTCAAAAAGAAGTACTTTTTTGCTCTTAGTTTATTTTTCAGAGTAGGCAATAGCGGGAGACGAAGTGTCAGAGGAAAAGGGGAACTAATTTGGCAATGCTTGTAGATGGGATTTCATTCAGACAGGGATGGTCTGATGTTGAAGAAAGTGTGTAGATGGGATGTCATTAGAAAGATGGTCTGATGTTGAAGAAGTGTGAGATGGGATGTCATTCAGACAGATGGTCTGATGTGAGGAAAGTGTGTAGATGGATGTAAATTAGACAGATGGGTATGATGCTGACCTGAGATGTGACAGCACAGGACGAGTGTGGAAAAAGTGTAGTGGATACTGTGACAGATTGGCCGACAGTGAGGAGTGATGCAGAAGTGGTGGCCATGTTCAGACTGGGAGGATCTAGTCGGGGTTGAACAGCACTGTTTGAAGTCTGTGGAGAACGGTATTCAGGAAGGCTGGCAAGAAAGAGAGTTACATTATGTACTTCAGGAGATGCAAAGGCCATTGTCACCAAAGTGTGGGTCACATTGGAAACAAGGGTGCCTGTGGATATGTTGAAGCTGAATTCAGGCAA
Organism: Conus canariensis; assembly: GCA_033310375.1. Lineage (NCBI taxonomy): Eukaryota > Metazoa > Mollusca > Gastropoda > Neogastropoda > Conidae > Conus > Conus canariensis. Next base: position 13,125 of record JAMYXO010005289.1, read on the forward strand.
GTTGAGGTAGGATTCAGGCCAGACTGGCTGCTTGAAGGGAAAATAGTCTGTAAGATGAAAGCCAAGCTTTAAAATAGATGTTTTGTATCTTTATGTGGCCCAGTTGACCAGTTTTTCAGGCAAGACTTTCAGACTACACAATGCACTCATTTTGCGGAAGTTGGTGAAGACCTGAAAAACTCAGATGTATTGAATATCTACAAAATGTAAGAGACATGTTCCTCTGGGAAAAATAGGGACATGTCTGAAATTTGTATATGTCAGTAACCAGCCACTTTATTTATATTCATGCTGTCTCCTAGGGTTTTAGAGGATGCACATATGCATGTGTTGAGTGAAAGAAAATGTTCAGTTTGTTTCTCCTTTTTTCCAGGAAAAAGAGCCTTAATTAAACCTCTTGCATATGTTTTGCCTGTATCTGCCCGCTCTGTTTGTCTCCCTGTGTGTTCGTTATGGCCGCAACTGGCCGCACGTGCTGCGTTAGTTCCCTCATCACACTGACGAACTTGTTTTGAGTCAATGCCGGCCAAAATTAAATGGCTTTCCTGAGAACGTGTCCAATTGAAATCTTAGCAGTTAGTATGGGGTTGTGGGAAAACAATTCATTCACAAGGACTAGGGTTGTGAACTGACCGCATTCACATTGATTTCTCAAAAAAATATAAAAACTGAGCAGTTTCTGGGCTGAAATATGCAAATGTAATGTGAGGATGAAACTATGTCACAAGTGATTTGCATGATGATGGTGGAAGAAATGTTTGTGTCTGTTGTAGTTGCCAACATTGTTGTCCAAAGCAGTCTTTTCATGTTTTTCAGGCCATGTGATCAACATCCAGCAGGGGACAGATGGCCGTGTGAACTTGGAGTGTTCGATGGCTGGCATTCGGAACTCATTTTACCTAATACCTCATCAAGGGCAGAGGGGGGGATTTCACAGCAGTCCATATGCTGAATACCTCACCTTTGAAGCGCCATGGTGCATGCCATTCCATGTGATTCATTGTGTCAAACATTTCATTGTCCATATATTATGAAGCTGCATTTTTATCAATGGAAATATTTCATCTTCAGTGTAGCCAGAAAGCCAAAGTTAGTGAATAAAGTGGTCTGTAAATGGTTAATTTAAACACATTTACTTCAGACTAAGATATAAACATTAGTAATCATTTAAACTATAGTAAGAACTTACTACAAAGATGTGATGAAAGTTTTTTAAAAAAAAGAATTTTGGGGTTTTTAAAAAACGGAAAAACAAAACACAAAAATTGACCACCACATTAAAGGGGAAAACAGTGAGAAGCACCCGCTCCCAATTCAGAACACCAAGGAGACCTGAAATCAAACCTAACTTAAATTAAAACCTTTAAGAAGAGTCAAATGAAAAAGCGCGTTATTCTAAATAAATTGTTGGATAATACATCCCTTAAAGGAAACCAAAAAATTTAAATTAGATACGGGGCCCTTTAAAAAAAATGATTTTAGTTTAACCAAACCCCTCCCAAAAATTAAATGACATCCTTTCAATTCAAATTAAGAACAACTTTGTAAATTCTTTACTATAGGTAAATAATTTTTTTTATGCAAATTTGTTAACCCCCTTTTCATCATTTCACCAACTCTTCCAACTTTTGGAAAATTCATTTACAAAACGGGTAATATGGAAAGAAATTAAAAAATAATGGAATTTGGCAGCCAAGCGTACAAAGGGGAAATGGTAAACCCCCTGAAATCTGCTTAAGGTTATTGAAAAAGCAATGCCCCTTTCAAAACCTTTCACCTTCCCTTCCGGGTTGAAAGGGAAAAAAGTAGAAAGAATTTACACATTTAACTTAAAAAACAAAATTCTTACTCAAAAGACATTTACATTTGTTTTACTTCATTTGCATTTAACATCCCAAACCACTTTCCATTTTATTAAATTTTTGGGAAAAAAAGAAATTTTTTCAATATTTTTTATTAATGTTTCCCCCCTTTTATTTTTGGAATCCAAATTTAAAAATTATTTTCCGATTGACTACAAAGTTATTTGAAATTTAAAAGCAGTGGGGGGTTTTGGGTCAACACCGAAATTGGCCGGAAAAAATTTTGTGGTTTATAAGGTTTTCCTGAAAAAGGAAAAACCTTTAAATTTTTCCCCACAAATTATGTCATCCAATTTATACATAGAACAATTTTAAAGTGGGTTTTTTTAAAATAAAAAGAATGCTTTTTTTCAACAACCTTTTTTACTTGTAGAATTGCCAATAATTATTTCGCCCCCCCAAAATTCATTTTGGTATTTGAAATTTCCCGAAAAACTGGCAAAGGAATCAGTCAAAAATTTTAAAATGTCCTCTTCAATAATTTTTTCACTGTTGCCTAAAATCCTGAATTGGGGCCTCCCGGGAACCCCTTGTTTCTTGCCCCTTTTGGGGAATGCTTTTCACCGGGAAAATCATAGATCCTTTGCGGCTTTTCTTCAAATCCTGTGCAGTAAGCCCATCCTCCATTGATGCCTTTTGCAGACACCACGGGGGGAAAAAAAGTACATACAATTTTAAACCCCCTTTTTCTGCACCATTTATAACCCCGTCTGTTCCCCATCTACCATTTTCCAAACAACCCTTTTGGAAATTAACCCCCTTTCAA
>JAMYXO010005290.1:0-15749 GCA_033310375.1 Conus canariensis
GGAAGAAGGCAGGAAAATGATTATCTTTGTCAGCAACAGGGTTATCATTTATAAACATTTTTTTCACTGTCAGAACCCAGCAGCAAAAGAACAAAGGGGCCCGAGTTGGCAAAAAAAAACCCAGAGGGGAGATAAAAAGGCTCCCTTTTCCTACCCTTAGCTTTTTCTGTGTTTCACATGTTACCCCCTGTTTACCTGGAAGGGGACTTTCTGCGAAAACACAGCATGGTTTTTTTGTGGTGGGTAACGTGACGGGGAATAATCGGTTTTTTTTTATCGAACCTCAGGACAACCACAATGGGGTTTTCCCTTTTGCTTTCAATTTTAAAGGGGAATAGCGTCAGGGTTCTGCAGTGCGGGTTCAACAAAAACCTTTTCAAAAGTTAGGGGAGTTTCATACAGGCATACCAACAGACTTGTTTGGGAAAAAAACCTGAATTTTTGGAATGAGCTGCTGGTTGGGGGGGAAAACAAAAGTGAACTTCAAAAGGCATAAACATCTAAAGGGTAGAATAGGGGGTCTGTTAGCAGTGGGGAAAAGACACCGCCCTAAAAAAGGGACACGCCTTAACGCCCACCCATCCAAAAGCTGCGGGTTCGAATCCAGGCAGAACAAAGAAAAAATGTAAAGAATGAAAAAAAAAAATTGTGAAAAATAGTTAATTAGTTAGTTAGTCAGTCATGTGGGTTGGGTAGAAAAGTAAGGTATTTTACCAGTTTTTTAATTAGTTAATCAGTTTTTTTTGCTTTTTAAAATTATTTTACTTAGTTATTTAAATTTTAGTTATTTAAATTGAAAAAATTTTTTTTCCTTTTTTGGGGGTGCTTAAACCCAAAAAAACAAGTAGAAAAAGAGCCTCTTTCTGTCCTAATTTGCAATTGCTAAAAAAAAAAAAAAAAAAAAAAAAATTGGGGATATGTCCTAACCATAAGGGGGAAAAAAAAAAGAAATAAAAGAGAAAGGAATAAGTGCAAAAAGGAAACAAAGAAACAAAGAAGAGATGGGAAAAAGGAAAAATAAAGAAAGAAATAAGAAGACATGTAAGACAGAGAGGACTGGGGTACCATGAATAATTATGAGAAGATGGTTAAAAAAAATTTAGAATGAAGAACTAACTTTTTTAAAATAATTAAGTAATCAACAATTAATTTTTTTTTTCAGTTACCCCACACGCAGAAATCTTTTAAATTTAAAAAAAAAAATCTTAATTAAAAAATGGGGTTAAAAAGTTTTTTGATTAGAGCAAAAACCCAACCCTTTAAAAAGAAATTTGAAAGTTACTTGGATAAGTTTTAGGGTACAGAAAGAAATAGTTAAAAACTTTAAGTACCTTTTTCATGTAATTACTGGCTCATCACTGTACTAGCGTAAGTTCTGGGGCTAGTGGGTTTCCTTTAGCTAAATGGGGCTGGGGCGCCAGCCCCCCTTTAGCATTAGGGGGCCTTGGACTATGTTTAGGCGCCATGTCTATGATTGTGAGTGCTGGGTTTTTTAAAAAAATTTTAAAAACCCAAATTTCAAAAACACACTGCCATTGTTGCCCCTTTGCATCAGCAAAACTTTCTTCATTAAAAATTTAAAAAAAGCAAATCATTACCGGATGAAAACATTTCGGACGAAGAATTTTCAGAAATTTTTTGGGCCCAAGGGGGGGATTAAAACAAAAAAAATTGAAATTCAAAAGGGGGTGGAGGGAAAAAATTTTACTACAAAAAAAAGTAGGGGCAAGGGGGAAAATTTTAAAAAGCCTTGAAAAAAAAAATAAAAATAATTTTGGGCAAATATTTTTTTTGTTTTTTATAAACCTAAAGGGGGGGGCCCCTTTTTGGGGGGGGGAACAACTTGAAACTTTTCCCACGAAAAAAGGATTTTTTTGGGGGCCCGGGCCTTTTAGACGAAGTAGCCCCTTAAAAAAAAAGAGTTTTTTAAAATAATACAGGGAGGGGGCGGGTTTTTTTCATAATTTTTTTTCCAATTAAATTATACGTTTACGCTCCAAATGGGGGTTCTGGGGGGGCTCAAATTTCCCTAACTCCCCTTCTGCTTCCCCTTTTGGCGCATACAAGATCTTACTTTTAGTCCAAATGGCAAGATTTTTTTTGAGCCCCCTGCAACCCTTCAGTAATGCAAATTTTTTTTTAAAATTTGATGGGTTTTTTACTTTTTTAAACCCCCCCCCCCCCCCCCCCCCCCCCCCTGGGGGTTTAAAATTCCCTTCATTTTTCAGGGGGGGCGCGGAAGACTGCCGGGAATCTCTTAACCCTTTTCTGTTTTGGTTTTTTTTTCCATAAGGTCTCTGTGATATTGATAAGAAACAACGCCCAAGCTAGTTTTCTTTTTTAAAGTTTTCTATAAGCCGGGGAGGGGGAATGGTTTCCCGGGGGGGGGTTTTCCCCCTTAACTGAAAACCCCGATGTCTTAAAAAACAACGGGTTTTCCCCAGCCCCTTTTAAAACTCTTTCCCTTTAAACAATTTGGGAATCTTCCTAGGTTACTTTAATGGACCTCGCGTTTATATTTGTTGTAAAGCCACAGCCAGGGCCCTTGAGCTTTTATCCTTTAAAAGGGCTCAGCGGCTTTAAAAACCTTTGGAAGCCCCAAAATGCCCGTAAACCCTTTTTTTCTTCTAACTTTTCATGTGGAAGTTTACAAAAAGCCCCAATTTTGGTTTTGGGTGTCTTTTGGGAAACTGAATTAACAAATTTGGGCCCTTTATTATTTTTTTTGGGGGGCAGGCAGGGGAAATTTCCCAGATCGCTTTTTTTTGGAAACCCCTTTTCTTTCCCCTTCTGTTTCCCAGAAAACCCCTACCGTTTTTTTACTCAGTTTTTCAATACACCCTTTCCTTTCCAATACCCCCAGGAAAATATTTTTTTGTACTTTGTACGCCCTTAAGAGACTTTTTTTAAATTACTTTTTTAACTTTTTTTTTTTTGTTTGGGAAAAATTGCAAAAAAAGAAAGATTGCTCCCATACGCCTATAAAAAAAGCCTATTTTTTTAAAAATTTTTTGATCCTCAAAATGGCTCAAAAAAAGTAAGACATTTTCTGGCGGTGAGGGATTTTTAGAAACTTTTTTCCTGTCACAAAGGGGTTAAATTTTTCTTTCCCATTGGGGTCATAAACGTCGGGAAATGTGTGCTCTGCATGACCCTGTTCTCTTAACTTTTTATTAAAAAAATTAAGTGAGCAATTCCCTTTTCTCGTAAGCGTCTCTTGCCTTAGCTAAATTTCCATTGCCTTGTTATGGCTTTTCCTCCTTAAAATTCCCAGACCCCAATTTACTAAAATAAAAATTCCCTGCCAAAAGAAAGCCAAGGCATTAACAATGCCCCTTTCCCACCTCAGAACCAATTCCAGCCCCATCTTTTTATAAATCAATATTTTAAAAATTAATCTACCTATCATTAATATTTTCGGGATAATTCCCTGCGAAACAAGAAAGCCCCTTTTGAGGCAACCCCCTGCAGAAATTTTTACAACAAATAACCTTAAAAACCCAACCTCAATTTTCAAACCCCTTCCCTAATCCCCCCGGGTTTCATTTTTAACATGTTTTTTGCTAACATCTATAACCAAAAAAAAGGCCGCAAATTAAAAGCAGAATGGAAAAATCGATTGATAATCTTTTTTTCCCCCCTTCATCTTTTTATTAACTAAAAAAAAAATTTAAAAAATAATCAAAATTTCGAAAACGGGGCTATGTCCCCTTTTAAAAAATTTTAATCTTTTGTTGTTAAAGTAAAAATAAGGCGGGCAAAAGTTTTTGGCGAATCTTCTATCTTTCCCATGTTGGGGGGGGGTTTTTAAAATTCCGGGGAAAAACATTTTGCAATGGTTAAAATAGACTATAACACCAACGATGGGCCCACTGCAAAATTTAAACCCAGCTTTAAAATCATGGTTTTAAAAGTATTAAAATTTTTTTTAAAAGAATTAAAATATTTTTTTTTTTTTGCTTTTAAAAAAGGATTGTGACGAACAAATTTAAAGTGTGAGGAGCAGGTGGGGTTACTCCGTAGACCACTCCAAAAAGGGGGGGGATTATACTCTTTTGGCTCCCTGGGGAAAAAAAACAAAACAGAAATTTAGGCGTTGAACTAAGAAATCGAACAAAATCAGAAAATTGTCTACATCAGACGTTGAAAAAGTTTTAAACCCAGGTACAAAGGGCACAGCTGGGGTTTCAAAAATGGTTAAAATGGGTGGGGCAGCAATGTTTTATTTTAAATATCTAAGTTGGGTAAGTAAGTTTGGCCCCGGGTTTTATTCGGGAAAAAAGTTTTTAAAATACGACTTAACACAAGATCCTTTTTTAAAACCAAGCCCCAAAGAATTTCTTGATGGTGACATGTTTTAAATAGATTTGGGACTTTGTTATGTCATTAACAGGGGTTTTAATTATTTTTAAATATTTTAAATTTTAATCATTTTAAATTTTAATCGCAATAAAAAAAAGGAGCGATCAGGAGAAAAAGACCCCGCAGGAGCAGAATGTCCCGCAAGTGGGTTCCCCCACAAGCGAGGGGCCCCACAAGTGAATCAACAGGGGGAGTGTCCCACAAGTGAGTATTGTTACTAAGTCTAAAAGGGCTGGGCGTGTTAAAGGCCCGGGTTAAATAAACTAGCTGAATGGAACAAAAGAAAAGCAACCAAGCAGCAAAAAAAAAATTTTATTAGATATTAAAAACAACCGCCACCAGCACCGCCACCGAAAAACCAAAAACCAAACAAAAACAATCAAACTATAAATTGATTTTATGTATTTGGGGGGTATTTTTGTTTGGGGGGGGGGTTTTTAGCATACAAATGCTAACCCCAAATATTTTGCAGCAAAGTCAAAAAACCCCCCAAAGTCGGGAAAAAAGAAAAAACCCAAAACTTGGGAAAAAAAAGTACAACCCCCTCCCTTTTGGGGACCCTTTTCTATGGAATATGTTTTTTTTAAAAAACTAAATAAAGTACAAGTTTAAAAACTAGATTTTAATTTCAATTTTAATTTTCAAAATTTTTTTTTATTTATTTTAATTTTTAAAAAAGGGTGCCCCAAAATCAGGGAATCTTATTTAAAGAATTGTTTAATTTTTCTATTGGGCGAAACAATGAAGGTTAAACATTGATTTTATTTTAATTTGGGTTTTTAGAATGGGTGTAAACAAAAATAATAAAAAATTTTATAAATGGGAAAATATTTGACGGGAAACGTTAAAGGGATTTAACTTGACTGTGTGATTTTAAAAAAGCTAAAATATTAGCAGGGGTTATTGAAGGGGTTTTAAAGGCCCTTTAAGTGTTCAACGCTTTTGGGGGAAAAAAAAAAAAGCGGGTTTACTTACTTTTATTTACATTTAATTTTTTTTTTAAAATTTTCGTAAATTTAAAATTTTTGGCTTTAAAAATGACGACCACAAGTAAATTCGAGGGTGGGAAAAAATTTAAAAACGTGGGAGGAAGTATTTGATAATGGGAAACAATTAAAACAATACGAATTTAAAGAAGTAGACATGGATATTATTTTAACCCCACAGACGTTCATGGGGAAAGCGTACACATCATCTCTAAAAAACCCAGGTCCTTCAACGCGAAACCCCCACAAAAGTGTTGTTAACTATTTTGATTGATTATATAACGCCTGACGGGGATTAAAATTCAAGTTTGGGTTTTTTAAAAAGACAGAAAGAAGTAATCAGCTATCACGACTTTAAAATCCCGACTGGGCTGAATTTCAGCTTACCAAAATTTAAACCACGCAAGTGAAGGGAAACAAAAATTTCGCGGTTTCTGGGGTGGTCTGAAAAGGAAAAAGTCCTTCAAATTATATTGAAACAAGCCCAAATTCTATCTTAAAATTTGGGGAATTCTTACCTTCCTCTCCCCAAAAAAGTTAGTTTTTTAAACGACAGTCCCTTTAAACCCTACATAAAATTCCCGACAAAATTGTGTTTTATGTGGGGGTTTTTTTTAGACATTTAATCCGGTTTTAAAAAACATGGGAAAAAGAGTATTAATTTATGGGTCATCTTAACGGCTTTAACTTTTTATAAAATAGGGCTTTCCAGTTTAGCATTTGAAAATAATTTGACCCGTTTTTAAGAGCAAAACAAAAACCCAAAACCGTAAAAAGTAAAAAACATGGGCCCGCAGTAGTAATCTAGTGCCTCTAAGGGTTTTTTTCCCCAAAGGGTTCCTACTTTTGGCGAAACCACTTTAAAATCATGTAGACTTAAATTTTTGTTTACCCGACGGGGTTTCCCAAAACCATTATGTAATTTAAATTTGAACAAAAGCAGGGCTGTTTTTAAAATACATCAAAGCATAAATCTAAACAAGGGGGTTTTTAAAAGGTGTTTGGTTAGAATCCCTACTATACAAGCGGCCCGCCAGTCATAAGAAACATTGTAAAAGTATTGTAGACTGTAAAACCCAACTTCTTTATGCCCCCGCCCGGGTCCCAAAGTTAGTTTTTAAAAATGTACGAAAAAACAAATGAGCCATCGTAGTCTAAGGGTGACTTTTGAAACAATCTTTTCCCCAGTAAATACGGCCCTCAAAAACGGACCCAACAAAAAACAACCTTTTTTCTCGTCATTTAGAAACTGTTCTTTTGCATTTTTTGTGTTAGGGGCAGAGGGGCACACACACAGCCGGAGATTTTCAGAGGGCCCCCAAAGCAGCCGGTCGATTTTTTGAGCAGAAAGAAACCCCTCTTTCGTAATTTTCTACTCCAATTTAACTGAAATTTTTCCGACTTTTTTAAGGGCCCCCCTGAAACCAACAACCCGTATGATCCCGCCACTCACTGTTGGTTTGCGGCCCCTTTGAGCTAACACCTAATGTAAAGACGCGGGCAGTAAAAAGAAAACCCCGGGTCACATTACGGGGAAAATTTAAAAGGGGGCCCGCACACAACAGCGAATCTTCAAAATTAAAAGGTTTACCCCAAGACAAGGAAACTGGCCCATCTTCTTTCAAAAACTTTCGAGGCTACGATTCTTTAAATTTTTTCATTTAAGCAGTGAATTTTGAATTTTAAGAGGGTTACCCGCATTGCACAGTCCTTCCCGAAAAGTACATGACTTTTTAAATTGACTGTTTATCCTTTTATTACCTTTCCCAAAAATTTTGATGGGGGGTTTAGATAAGTTAGGGAGGGTTTTTCTACAAGTCTTTCCAATCACTAAAAAAAATTTCGACCCCTCTTTTGTCCCTAAAGGCGTCTATCCTTATAATAAAATGGGAAATCGTGGGATAGGTTTGGGCGAAGACTCGCTTCCTCCTAAAGGCGCTTTCCCTTTTTATCTTTGGGGCCCAAAAAAAAATTAAAATGACTCTGAATTAATACCTCAAAAGGCCCCGGGGCAGAATTACACTGTCAACAATGGGCATTATCATGTCAGTATTTATTGGCCCCACGTTTTTGTTTTTAGCTGCGTCTTTCAGAAAAATTTCAGATTACTTGCATGAAACATTACAGCTTAGACTCATCCCCCTTCCCCTCTGGGCCCCCGGGTTGTCTTGGGATGCATTTTTTAAAATTACAAACATTTCCCGAAATTTATTAATTTTTTGAAAACTGGATACACTTCAGATGATGAAGACGGCCCAAGGGGAAGGTATTAAACATGGCCTCACATTCCCTTTCTGCAAAGCCAAAAATAAAATTTTTAGTGTTTTGAAACCCCAAATAAACCCTCCAAAATATCTAAGTACTTAAAACCCAACAATCTGTATTTGGGGGGCCCCTGAGCCCGGCATGCCCTTTAAAAAACTTTTTAAAAAGATAAACGGACCCCATGAGGGTTTCTGCCGTGTTAAGTAAGCTATCACAGCTTACAAACCCGATAATCCAATAGGGCTAAACTTGGAAGAAAACTTGATTATCCCAAAGGGAAATTTCACGAAACTCCCCCCAAAGATTACCCCCTAGCCGCAGAAAGATTAAAAAATGAGTCCCCTCGAACCTTTCCTTTTAAAAATTTACCTAAACTTTCGACATAAAAAATAAATTTGTGGCCCTTACAGATCCTACAGTTTTACTTAAAAACAAAGGACTAAACTGACCCCTGTTCACAGAATAATTTTTTTTGTGATCAGAGCCTTTTTATGAGGCCAAACATTTTGAAGAACACCGATCTTAGAACCCAAAGCCACCCACGCTTCAGAAAAAAAACCCTTTTTTAAAAAATGATTTAACAAAAAAGTTTTTTTTGGTAAACCATGGAAAAACCCCCCAAACGCAAAGATTGGGAAAATTTGTTACAAACGAAAAAAAAAGCAATTAAAACGACCTCTAAACCTAACTACCCAAGGGCTTTTGAAGTTTAACGGGCAGCCTGGTTGGGATTATGATGAAAGGGAAAAAAATGTTTAAATTGGACAAGGCCCGGGGTTTATCGGCTTTACCGTATTAGAGTTTTTCGAAGTTTTTTGTTTTTAGAATTTCTATACATATCTTAAAACCCCCCGTAACCCCGAAGCAAGAGGGTTTTTTACACAGCCCCATAGTTTTATTTTGGGCATCCCAACTGAAGACTTCATAAAAGGGTTTGAAACAGAAGTAGCCCAAGGAGCTGATGGGTGGGACGACACATGCGAAAATTTCCCAAAAAAATTCACCTCTACATTTAACTTTTGGGAAAAAGAAAGTGATTGGAAAGAAAGAAGGGTAAATTAAGGGACAGTTTTTACAAGAATATGTTGGGTTACGGTTTGAAGATGAAAAGCGTTGCCACCCCAAAATTCTGTAATGAAAAAAGCTAAGGGCATAATTAAAAATTGTCAAAAAAAATATAACTACGACCCCTAAAAAGCAAGCTCTCTTTTGAAAACAAATTTTTTTCACACAAAAATTTTTAATCTGCGCTCTACTCTTCAAAAGTAAACACAACGCAGTTAAAAAAACAAAACTAGTCTCTAACAATAACAAGAGAACTTACTCAATCCTGATTTTCATATGCTGAGGACATTGGAGAATTTTAAAAAGATTAACTTGACTGATTGGCTTGTATTTAAATTAAGAACCAAACTAGTACTTACTTAAAACTTAACAAAAATTTTACTTAAAAACAACATATTTAAACTAGAATTATTTTTTTTTTGCACAACTTGTAATTTATTTGCGCTTAATTTAAAAAAGTACTTTCTATATAACAAAACAAGTAAATCGCTATTGTTTTTTATTCATAGTCTTTTCCCAAAAAGTAAAAAACCCATCTTTTATTAAAGCGAATAGCTACTCCTTCAGGGCTGGTAGAAACAGTCAGATTAGCTCCCGGATAATTACCACTAAAAAAGCAAACGACTTATAGCCGGGTTGGGGCCATGATCTGGTATTTTTGCTAATGGCCTCTTTACGCTTTTCTCGCATAATTTTGCGCTCAAAAAGATCAGTAATTAATTCTTCAAACCGCCTCAAACTGATCTTTATCACCCTCCCGCTCCCAACCAACTCGTAAAGAATTTTAAATAAGCTCTGTACTACTTCGGGCTTCATTTTTTAAACCAAATAAAAACGACTTTTAAAAAAAAATTTAAAATAGCGTTCCCCCTTGTTTTGCGCAAGAATCAGAAGAAAAATCAATAACAGTAGTTATTGAGTGCGCCGCTGCCACGCTTGTGTTTGGGCCCCGCCCACGGTTTTTTTGACTGACTCTTTTGTGGCGTGATCGCCCCACAATCGCACCAGAAAAATCATTGTCGCAATGCGCAATTCAGTCGTGCATGCGCCGCCGCGAGGTGATTTCATCATTCTCTCACTGACTGCGTGCGAAAAGGCCGTGTTTGACTGGGCCCTACTGTGTTTGGCTGTTTTGTTTTTTAACAAGGCCTTAGTCATCTACCAAAAGGAAGGATTGTGTGTAGCCAGCACTATTCCATATATAATGCTCAAATATACAATGACGGATGATACTACTGGCGATTAAAGCCGCCCTAAAAGCTCGGGTACAGCAGTAATGCTGTAACTCTGCCAAAGCCAGTTGCAAGCCCGGTTGGAAAAAAAAAGGGAAAAACAGCAGCGGTCTGACAGACGCTCTTACAAGAGGGACCTAGTTTACAGGGGTGGCAATTTGGCAAACGCTCTTGGAGAGCGCTCGGGGGCCACAAGCAGTGCAGTAAACTAGGTCAAAACGTCTTGTAAGAGCGCTCTGTCTAGGATTAAACTTTACTTGCTGAGGGAGAGAATTTCAATATCTATACCAATCACCACATCGGGAACAATCAATTAAAAAAATTAATTGAGGGGGGTAAAAATTCTTGATGAAAAAAACAATCAAGAGGGGGGCTAGTTGTTTGTTCGATTTAAAATGTGCTGGAAGTAGAAAAGCATATTTAAAAAAGTAGTAAGGGGCTCGCCCCGCGGACGTTAATAGCGGTGGGAAATGTAAATATGGGGCCCCTATATCCCCAAAAACTTATTAGCACGCAAGCCCCCCATTTTAAATGTACTGATTACGTCAATTTTTTGGGGGTTTTTTTGCATGTTAATTTTGAGTAAAAAAAGTGTCAATTTTTGGCCCAAAAAACTAGCATGAGAAGGACGAATTTGGTGAAAAGGGGGGTTTCGTGCAAAAAAAGATGGGTGGTTTAGAGTCCGAAATTTTTTACTTTCTCTACAACACTTCCTAAAATTAAAACCGTTTTTTGGGCAGTTAAAAAACGTTTTTATAACATTTAAAAACCTTTTAAAAAACACCAAACCCTACAAAGAAACTGTTTAAAAAAAACCCATCTTTTTTGAAATTTACGGTAGTCTGTTGTGACCCGAGGAGGTTTGGGCAAATTTTTTAAAAGAAAAAAAAACCGTTAAAAACCGTTAAAAAAATTTTAAAAAGGTTTCAAAGACATCTTTTTCCCTTTTTTAAAACAAATGGCCTTGTAAATTTTGCCAGGTACATCGAACCTAGGGGGACTCTCCCGAGTAACATGGTCATTGGACAGTTTTACGAAAATTTTTTATGCCTTTTAAAAAACCGTTAACAACACGTCCCCCCCCCCTAAAAACGATCAAAAAAAAAATCTTTTCTGATGTTTGGGGGCAAAAGGGAGTCCTCGGATCGCCCCCAAACTTGGCATGAGTCTAGAAGGACTACTGTGAAAAAACATTTGGGGCATTCGTGTTTTTATGACCCTTATTTATACCGTTAAAAAGCGTTATTTTCTAAATTTAGCCCTTTTTTGATGAATTTGGTAACGGTTTGTTTTAAAATGCTGAACAATGATATAAACTTACACAACCGAAACTTTAAAAAAAGACCCTAAAAACCGTTAATTTTATAAATTTAGACCGTTCTTGATGAAAAATTTGGTATACATGCAGTTTTTACACGCTGAACAATGATATACAACTTACACGAACGGAATTTTTTAAAAAAAGACCGTTAAAAACCGTTTTTAAAAAATTTAGAGGTTTCCTGATTTAAATTTGGTATCAGATCAGTTTTAAAAAACCGAACAAGATATACAACTTACAAAACGGAAACTTAAATTTTAGCGTTAAAAACCGTTTTAAGACCTTTTTTTTCTAAAATTTTGACCTTTTTTTGATGAAATTTGGGATGCAGGGCATTTTTACCCCGTGACAATGATGACAACTAATATGAGCAGAAAATAAAAAAGACCGTTAAAAAAACGTTTTAAAAATTTTAAATTTTGAAATGGGTTAACACCTTAAAAAGCGTTATTTTCTAAAATTTTGACCTTCTTGTGAAATTTGATTAAAGGGGTTTTGTTTTAAATGTGAACAATGTATACAACCTTAAAAACGAACCGAAAATTAAAAAAACCGTTAAAAAACCGTTATTAATAAATTTAGACCGTTTTTGATTTAAATTTGGTATACAGATGAGTTTTACACGCTGAACAATGAATAATTACCAACGGAAACTTAAAAATTGACCGTTAAAAAACCGTTATTAAATAAAAATTTAGACCTTTTCTGATGAAAATTTGGGATACAGGTGCAGTTTTACACCTGATCAAAGAAGACAACTAAAATAAAAGAAAAATTAAAATTGCCGTTAAAAAAAAAATTTCTAAATTTAGAGATGGAAATCTGCAGGGATTTCAGAAAACACGAAATTATGATGCTCTGCAATACTGCTGATTTTGTCTTCAACAAGAGCCATGGTCAGACAATTTTTTTTTTTTTTTTTTTTTTTTTTTTTTTTTTGACTTTTTCCAGGGGCCAAGACCCGCATTTTCTTTTTTTTTTTTTTAAAATTTTTTTTAATTGTTTTTTTTTTTTAACATAGAGACAGACATACAAAACATTCATGCCCGGTAAATTTTGACAGAATACATTATAACAAATACACACGGTGTTGATCCATGACAGTAATTCTAAAATTGGGGATCACGGTTTATTAAAAAAGGGTTAGTACATTGCCCATTGACCAGACAGTTTTTTCTGAGCATACAATACGAAACTATTTTTCAATTTCAATTTTTTTTTTCAGTATAAAAATTTCTAAATGAATTTGAGGTTGTTTACCTTCAATTTGCATTTGTATAAAAAAATATTTAGCTAACAGCAAAATTTAGGTCGAAAACCTTGTCAGCTCTGTAATGGTTATCCAGTTAAATAAAAATATTTTTTCTGTTGCGATATGTTAGTTGCACATTTTTCATTTTCGAATTGAAATGCCTCCCGAAATGTTTTGTCCTTTCACAGGTCCAAAAATGTGTCTTATTGTTTCTTTTTCGTTATGACAAACGAACATTTTTTGAAAGGTTTAAAAATTTTTTGAAGAATTACATTTGTTCCCCAAAAATTTTATAGTTACTCAATTTTTAAAACCCTTTCGTTTTTAAAATCTTTATTTTCCAATTTTCTTAATGCTTTGACCAAAAACCTCACTTCCACCTTTCTTTCCCCCTTACTAAACACTTAGGCTCATTTGCATCTTCCATTTAAGATGTCATAAAATTTCCTTGCTCCTTAAGACTGTTTTGATTCATTCATAATTTGGGTTTGAAAAAACGGCCCTGTCTCATTTTCTCCCCTTTTCTCTTGCGTATTTTCTCACAGCAATATGATTCCATGGTAAAAACAAAAAACTGAACACCCAACTTTTTCTGTGAAAAATTGGAAAAAATTTTAAAAGTTCCCCTTTCACCAAAAAATTTCCCACAAAAAGTACATTATTTCTGATCCGTTTTTATAATAAAAATGTTTTTTTTCTCAACTTTAATATGATGTTCAAAAAACCCCGGTTGAGAACAAAAATCTTCTAAAAGTTTTGACATGTTTTACCTCTCCAAATTCTTTGTATGCTTTTTAAAAAACATCTTTTTCCCCGAATGTATTTAACGCCGTGGTTCGGCAAACGACCCCCATGTTTTCCATTCGTCAAATTCGGTTTTGAATTTAGAATTTTTTCCATTTAGGTTACTGGATTGTATTTTACGAATCCACGTTATTTCACGCGTTCAGATATTTTTAAAGTTGGGTAACCCATACCCCCCCAATTGATGTTTTTTTTCAGACGTTTTTTCGTTTATTTTACTTTGTTTTTTTTCCATACAAATTTAAACACTAATTTTTTTAATTTCCTCACAAAAACGGTCAGGGGGATTTGGCAACAAATCCATAAATGAACAATTTTTGATAGCACCCGACTTAAGAACTGCGACTCTACCCAAGTGGTGTAATTTGTCTTTTTAGCCAATTTTGTTAATGATTTTATTTCAGAGAACTTTTCCCAAAATTCACAACTTTACATTCTTTTTAACATTCGTGAAAACCCAACCCCTTCCGCATACTTCCAAGCCATACTGCTATCGTCTTTTCTGTGTTTAATACAAGCCCAGATACTCTTCCAAATTTTTCAATGGTTGTGATTGATTCTTCAAACGATTTTCTGTCTCCCTCTAAAGTAAGTTCAGTGTCGTCTGCGTATTGTGCTATTTTATGTTCAGTATTTCCAATTTTGATGCCTTGAATATTTTGGTTTTCTTTTATCATGAGTGCTAACACTTCAACGCACATAACAAACAAGTGTGTTCCTTCTCCATGTGTATCTCCTAAGCTCGGGATTCAGTTCCCGCCAAACATCTACGAGGTCCAGATTATCCATCATATCATCTATTTGTTCTTGCGCCTTTGGATTATTATTGTGTTTGTAGTTACAGCAGTCAAGAGTATAATTTCGGACAGAGTTCCAGTCTCCCCGCAATGATTACTTTTTCCACACCCTATATCTCGAATCTGTTTTTTCTAATGTAATGTAAAACTCTGGATCGTCACGATTAGGTCCATACAAATTCACAATTAATAATTCCATGTCCATTGCTTTTATCGAGCAAAAATATAGTTGCCAAGTCGGTCTTTATAAATCTTGTTCAGGCGGAAATCAAAGTTATTATTAAACAGTATGGCAACACCCGCGGAGTTAGAATTATGTGAGGCAAAATAACATTTATAGCCCCATTCAGCTTTAATGTAGGCTTCTAGTTTAGGACAACAGTGAGTGTCTTGTAGCAGGTATATTGAATAAAATTTTTGTCTTAAATAATTAAACACGTCTCGACGTTTCTGAGCATTTGCGAGACCCTGGCAGTTCATAGACCCAATTTTGATTTCCCTACAAGTCATTACGGTAGACAGACGTATACTTAATAGGGATATTCATATGTTTCCACAAATGACATAAAAAGCGAAATGTTTTCTCATAAAGCACATATGGCAAAAAGAAACAAAACTGGAAAGCGGAATCCATGTCACATACACTATGCACATCATCGCTAAAGCACAAATCAACATTGCATAATGAGAAATCAATAGAACCTGTCAATTCACCGGCACAATAACACATACCACACGCACACGATTCTACACATAGACATTGAAACATGAATAAATCATGTATAAACATTGGATGTTATTGGATGGTGATCACTGGCATGAGCAGTGCAAAGAGAGAAAAATCGTCATTGGCATCACTCTTTACGTTTCAAGACGCTACATAGCTACCATCTATAGATGGAGGATGATCAAATCGAACAAGAAAAAAGAAAAAAAAAAAAAAAAAAAGATGGCCGAATTTGGCGGCAGAAGACGCCAACCACAGGTGTTAACTATATAAAGCACAATAGTAATTATGCGATGTGATCCTCCTCCCTCGCCATTCACACACACACACACACACACACACACACACACACACACACACACACACACACCACGCACGCACGCGCCGCACACATGTACACATACGTACACACGCGCGCACGCGTGTTAAATCACGCACGAATGGAGAGGAAAAAAAAAAAAAAAAAAAAAAAAAAAAGGAGGGGGGGGGGGGGACAGAGAGGAGGCGGCACGGAAAGCAGGAAGAGGGGGGCTGGGGGGGTGGGAAGGGGGGGGGGGAGGCGGAGAGAACGCAGAGGGCGAAGAGGAAAGTCAAATAAGTCTTTCCCGTTGTGCACAATATCATAGGGTCATGACATTAGACGTAATTTTGCATACGATACAGTGTAAATGCATTCTTCCCGACACAGGCATATTCCCGTTACATACATCAGCAATGTACGGTGTAAAAAGTCACAAACGCGCAGTTTTTCCAGACAACTCTTTCACAAAACTGGGACACACGCAATTTTTCACCACAAAAATTCAAAGTTGGTCACGAACACGTCACAAACGCAAATGATGCATTTGCACATATAAAAAATTTTTTATTTTTTAGTCCGTTTTTTGCAAACACACACAACACACACCAAAACACACACACACACACACACACACACA
>JAMYXO010005291.1:0-2500 GCA_033310375.1 Conus canariensis
TTTAAGATGCGCTTTGGTTTGTATTCCAATCTCCCTTTCACCGAACACGCAAAACCCTTTGATTCAGGGGTTGGTGCTTATGTGATTCTGACGGGTGTTGCATAGTATTGTTTTTTTCCCCTGTTCTTCAAGACATGAGTTCGCCCCCCTTTTTTCTCCTCAAAAGGGTCCATGCCCAAAACATTACGGTGTGCCGTGCACAAGCCGTATGAGCGCCCCATGAGGAGTTTGTCCCCTTTGTCTTGGTTTCTGTACTGTATTGGAATGTGGATATTTTTGAAAGAGTGAAGAGAGGGAGAGAGAGAGAGAAAGAGGGGAGTAATGTTGTGTGTGTGTGGTGTGTGTGTGTTTGTGTGTGTGTGTGTGACAGAGTGGAGAGCAAGAGAAGGAGAGAAGAGAGGGGAGAGAGAAGAGAGAGAGAGAGAAAAAAAACACACACACAGAGTAGAGAGAGGGAAAAGACGAAAGGGAAAAAAGAGAGAGAGAGGAGAGACCGGAAAAAAAAGGGAGAGGATGAAAGAGAGAGAGAGGAGAAAGAAAAAGAAAGAGGAGACTATGTTTCATCTCTGTACCTGTTCAAATGAAAGAACTTGAAGGGATATTTTTTTAAGAATACGGAATTATTAGTTGTTTCACAAAAAAAATAACTCCTGTTACAATTGTTTAGCCTTAAAACAGGTTTAGGATGAGAACACCAACCATTGTACTTACCTTCTTCAACCCACAAGTACCAAAAAAGTAAAAAACTAAAACAAACGTTTATTTGCAAGAAAAAGAATATTTAAAGTCATACAGGTGAAAAGCATACAGGTAAAAAGAGACGTATCGGACATTACTAGTGTCCACTCGACAGGGTGTCCCCGACTCAGTGGTTTGTCATCCCAGTGCGACAAAAAGGTGGCTGTAAAAGACCATGACCAGACCCAAAAAGACTTTGTAGAATAAAGTAAAAAGAAAGGCAAGAAATGTGAAAAAAAAACCCCATAAAGCAGGCAGGATGGACCCTGGGCCAGGGGGAATCAGGTAATGGACATTCCAAACCAAATGAGTGAACACCCCACTTTAGATGTTTTACATCTTTAAAATTCAAGATTTATCAGTGATGTAAAGTGGGTTCTCCATTGCTGATTCGAATATATTACCAGACGAAAACCCTTATTACTGACTTTGTGTCTTGCGTTCTTAAGGTTGCATGCCTCTCTTTTTATTAAATTTACAGGCCATTCAGTTCATGCTTCTCTTTTCCCCTTTTGTTTGTGTGCATGTCCCTGTGTGTGTGTGTTGTTGTGTGTGTGTGTTGTGTTGTGTGTGTGTGTGTGTAGGGGAGAGAAGAAGGAGGGGAGGAGGAGGGAAGGGGAGAGGGAGGAAAAAGGGAAAGCGGAGAAAAGAGAGGGGGAGGGAGGAGGAAGGGAGAGGCAGTATGTTTTCCCCCTGTGCTGTTTAAGGAGCGAATGTTGAATGGGACACGGTTGAAGGATCTCGGAATTATTTAGTCAGTTTACAGAGACCACAAAAGGTTACGATCAATATTTAAAAGTGTTTCTTCAGAATGATCACGAAGACCGAGCGACAAGACCCCGGGAAATGTTTGTCTCATCCGCCGACGGGCAAAGAGCAATCTTGAAAACACAACAACTGTTCTGCAGCCTGCCGATTCTTCCCAACAGAGACTGAACATATCTTGGAGCTCCCCCCCCCCCCCCCCCCACAACAGCCACTGCAGCGAACTATCGCCGCTGGCAAGAGTCGTTGATCGTAACAAGCCCCGAGCTAAGCCTATGGTTCTGGTTGGTTGATCCTGCCACAAAAAGCTTGTATTTTAGCAAATGGTTTCCCCAGCCTCTACTGCATCATGTCTTGTCAATACTGTTGACTCCCGAGTCTATTTCTGCCTCTACTGCATCATGTCTTGTCAATACTGTTGACTCCCGAGTCTATTTCTGCCTCTACTGCATCATGTCTTGTCAATACTGTTGACTCCCGAGTCTATTTCAGCCTCTACTGCATCATGTCTTGTCAATACTGTTGACTCCCGAGTCTATTTCTGCCTCTACTGCATCATGTCTTGTCAATACTGTTGACTCCCGAGTCTATTTCTGTCCTCTGAATCCATTGAATTATCTGACAGCAGTTGGATTGAACTGAATAGAACGGATGTGAACATGTGCAAAACTCTTTGCTGCCATCACGGACTTTCTTCTTTAATAAACTGAAACCTTTCATCAGCCCCGCCTTTCCTGGCTTACCTGTTCAGTGAACTGGAACCTTAATCTGCGCCAATGGCTGGCTTACCTGTTCAATGCGCTTTCAACTTCATTTGCAGCACTTTCATTGATTTGCCCATTCAGTGAACTAAACCCTTCATCTGTATTGCCATCAGCAACTTACCTATTTAATGAAATGAACCCTTCATCTACATCACGATTTCTAACGTACCATTTTATAAAACAGAACCCTCACCTTTGCTGCTATCGCTGACTTCCGTATGCACCGAGCTTAA
>JAMYXO010005291.1:10000-15746 GCA_033310375.1 Conus canariensis
AACACTGGAAGTGTTGAAGAACAGCAGGGACGTGGACGGACGAGAAGCACCTCCAGACAGCAGGATCAGTTCATTGTTATCGCTTGTCTGAGAGACCGTTCAGCCAGTGCCACAGTACTCCGAGACCAGCTACGACAAGCCAGCAACGTCAACGTCAGTACCCAGACAGTTCGGAACCGGCTCCACGACGCCAACTTGAGGTCAAGGTCCCCAGCAGTGAGATCAATACTGACCCCAGCGCATCGAGCTCATCGTCGGGCCTGGGCAGCATGTCATAGAAGGTGGACAAGAGCTGAATGGGCAACAGTACTCTTCACAGACGAGTCAAGGTTCACCCTCAGGTTCAACGACGGGCGGGTTCGCGTCTGGCGACGTCCTGGAGAACGCTACGTTGACGCTGCCGTCAGGGAGCATGACCGCTATGGAGGTGGGTCCGTGATGGTGTGGGGTGGGTTCAGCCTACGTCACAGGACCCCCCTACACCGTGTTGAAGGCCGCCTGACCGGTGCCACCTACCGCGACACCATCATCCGCCCCCTTGTGATGCCCGCCCTGAGGGCAGTTGGCCAGGGCGCCCAGTTCCAGGACGACAACGCGCCGTGCCACCGCGCCGCCATCGTGAATCAGTTCCTACAAGGGCAGCAGGTGACAAGAATGGACTGGCCTGCCAGGTCACCAGATTTGAACCCCATAGAGCATCTGTGGGACGTGCTGGTGAGGCGAGTGCGGGCCCACAACCCTCCAGCAGTCACCGTGGACCAGCTGTTTCAGTTGCTGGAGCAGGAGTGGCAGGCGATCCCCCAGGACACTCTCCGCCGCCTGGTGCACTCCATGAGACGTCGATGTGACGCTTGTTTGAACGCGAACGGTGGTCATACCCGTTATTAACATCATGACATCTACCATAGACTCTTGTTACTTTTCATTTTGGGGGTATGCCTCTTTAATCAAGTGTAAAACAAAGATAATTTTTTGTCACGGTGTTTGAATAAATTTGAATGGATTGAGGAATAATAAAAATAAAATATTCAATCATTAAATTATGTTCAGCTTTGTTTTCTTTCGAATGACAGCAGTTTTCCTAAGTGGTACTTCAATTGTTTTGAGTAGTGTATGTATATGTGTGCCAATGCACAAGGGCGTAGTATTTGCTCACTTACGTGTTTGTATTTGTGTCTTGTTTCTGCATCTGTGTTTTGATGTGTGCGTAGGTTTCTGAGAGAGAGAGAGAGAGAGAGAGAGAGAGAGAGAGAGAGAGGGGAGAGAGAGAGAGAGAGAGAGAGAGAAAGAGAGAGAGAGAGAGGAATGGGGGAAGAGAAGGAAGAAGAGACTGGTGTGTGTGTGTATGTGTGAGTGTGTGTGTGTGTGTGTGTGTGTGTGTGTGTGTGTGTGTGTGTGTGTGTGTGTGTGTGTGTGTGTTGCTTTCCCTTTACTTATTTTGAAATAGTTTAAACTTCTTTTCCACCAAAAATCGTTTCAGATCAGTCTTATATTTGTTTGACATTATGAGTTATGTAAAACATCATGATACATTGGTATAATGGCATAAATCTTAAGACGTCCGAGATTTCTGCACACAGTTACTACAATTACGTAAAAACCAAACAAAAAATCACCAACGAAAAACAAACAAACAAGTTTCCTGTAGTGAAAGAAATAATTGATTAACAACAGTAACGTTGATATAATTTGCATTGGATTCAGTTTAAATTTGATAGATAATACTCAAGCCAGCCACACAGAGTCATTTTGGGGCCATAAAAAAAGAAAAATGCCTTGTTCTAAAAGAAACAAAACAACAACAACAACAAACAACAACAACAAAACAAAACAAACAGACCCAAAGAATAGCAACAACAAAAACAACACACACACACACACACACACACACACACACACACACACACACACACACACACACACACACATCAATTAATAACATTCTAAGTATACAATCGACAGTCTTAAGGGAAAAAACCTAGATTAGGATGAGGACGCTAACCATCATACTTAATTTTTCATCCACAGTCATCAAAAAAGTAAAAAAGTGAAAAAAACCCCCAACAACCTTGCAACTGCACTGAAAAAATACATAGGAAGGTCATACAGGACAAGAGATGTGACAGAGTCGGCATCCAGGGTCCACTCTGATCAATGTGTCCAGTCGCACTGTGTAATCGCCAAACTACTACAAAAAGCTAGTGGTCAGTAAATTGTGACTAGATAACAGCACTTTATAGAACAAACACGGCACAATGGACCAGGAAGGCAGAAATACAGTACAAGGCAGAAAATGCTGACATAAACGAAAGAAGCAGAGTCAAGGAAAAATGACAGGAAAGAGGAAATTATCCGCACAGAATTTCCAGAAGGTGTGGACACTGTTAGCACTAAAAGAACCCCCGATTCATTCTCCCCACTGATTATCGATAGTTGTGTCTTTGCTGTACATTCTGACAACTGTACATGCCTCTCTTATAATACCATTTGTACCTTTGCATTGCCGATTACTTTCATGCACCTCTTCTTCCCATTTTACGTGTGTGTGTGTGTGTGTGTGTGTGTGTGTGTGTGTGTGTGTGTGTGTGTGTGTGCGCGCGCATGTGTGCATGCGTGAGAGAGAGTGAGTGAGAGAGAGAGAGAGAGGGAGGGACAGAGAGAGAGAGAGAGAGAGAGAGAGGGGAGGGAGGGGTAGAGAGGAAGGGAGAGATAGTATGTTTTATACCTGTTCAAAGGAACGAATGCTGAATGGGATATGGTCCGGGGATTTCGGAATCATTTGGTCAATTCACAGAGACCACCAAAGGTTATGATCAATGTTTAAATGTTTTATCACGAAGACCGAGCGACAAGACCACGTGAAAGATTTGTCTCCTTCGCCGACAAGCAAAGGATCACCTTGAAGAGACAACAGTGTTCTGCATCCTACCTATTCTTCCCAATAACTACACAACATCTGGCCACAGATAAAGAGTGAACATTTCTGAAAACTCTTTCCCCCCTGACAGCCACTGCAGCGTACTATCGCGGCTGTCAAGAGTGGTTGTTAGCAACAAGTCGTGAGCAAAACCCGTACTTAGGAGTGCTCATCTCAGATGACTTGAAATGGGGTCAACACATTGCCAATATTGCTCGAAAAGCCGGATCAACAGTGGGCATCCTACGCCGGAATCTCAGGAATTGCCCAAAGGAGTGCAGGCCCCTGGCGTACATCGCAATGGTGAGGTCCAGACTAGAGTATGCAGCTACAGTGTGGGACCCATATTACCAACAGGACATCGAGAAGTTGGAGAGGGTACAGAGACACGCAGCACGCTTTATCACAAAGGACTATAGGTCCAGGGAACCAGGTTGCGTAAGCCGAATGCTGCGGGATTTGAATCTCCCCCCGCTGGCTGATCGTCGCAGACAGGCACGACTAGGCCTGATGTTCAAGATAGCGGGAAATCTCATCTCCGCCATTTCCCCCAAAAACTTCCTGACCCCTGTGAGTGCTGGCCGCAGACGGACACGACCCCCCCCCCCCCCCCCCCCCCCCAAGTATGAGGACTTCGAAGTTTCCAATATTACCGAACACCGCGTGGTCAGAAACACTCGCGGCTTCAAACTACCTGTCTGTAATACAAGACAGTACACTCACTCCTTCTTCGTGTGGACAGTGATGGACTGGAATCATCTAGAGGAGGATATCGTCAGTGCAGGCTCTGCCAGTGCATTTACATCAGCACTTGGCAGATCAACATCACCTGCCTACTAGCATCTTGACAGCAGTAGAGTTTTTAGCCAGCTTTTTTTTTTTTTTTTTAACCTGTGGATACCTGTTGTGGCTACTCACCGAGACCTGAACCCAGTAAAGATTGTTAGGACAAAGTGGGGGCTTTTTAAGCTACTTTTAAACTATTTTTGCGCTCTCCCTGTTCCGTCGTGCTTATAGCCGTTGATTGGCTCCTGCGACGTAATGATCCAGATCCAGATCCAGAATCCCCATGGCACTGGTTGGTCGAGCGCGCCACAAAAAGCTTGTGCCTTAATTAATCGTTTCCCCGTCTCTGTCGCGTCGGGTTATCTCCCGAGTCCGTTTCTGTCCCCTGAATCCACTGAATCATCCGGCAGCAAGTGGATGGAATTGAACAGGACGGATACAAACACTCCCAACGTGCTGCCGTCACTGATTTCTTGTTCAATGAACTGAAGCCTTTCATCTGCCCCGCCTTTACTGGCTTGTCAGTCCATCGAACTGGACCTTTCATCTGCGTCCCCGACTCTGGCTTGCCTGTTCAATGAACCTTAACCTTCATTTGCATTACTTTCAATGGTTTGCCTGTCCAGTGACGTGAATCCTTCATCTGCGTTGCCACCATCCCCTTACCTGTTCATTGAAACGAACCTTTTGCCTCCTCCTCCATCACTGACTTGCCTAATTTGATAAATGGAACTTCTACGCCATTAGCACTGAGTTTGCGTATTCACCTAGCTCAGCTCTTTATCTTCGCCTTTGTCAATGACATGTCTCCTCTGTGAACCGATCCCTTTGCACAGTTCTTATGGACTCAAATGGATTAAACCCTCCACGTCACAAACCGTCGTAATCAACGGACCGAAACCTTTGTTGTCGCCACTACCACCTTCATTCCCAAGCCCGTTCAATAAACCGACATTTAATATCCACTGCCCTCGCTGTCTAACGTGTTCAGTGAACTGTACAGTTCGAACGTTGAATCCGTACCAATTTGTACCCTTGCCCTTTCAGCTATTTTGTACTCGTGTTGTTGAAACGTACAACATTTGTGGGATACGTCTGGCAAACTGATCGAAGTTTGTCTCGTGAAGTGTCTCCGTTACCGGTTGCAGATATTGACTAAAATCTTTTCTTTAAGAAACAAAATATGCTGTTTTTTTTTTGTGTGTGTTCTGTTGTGCGTACGTGATCGCGCATCTGTCATTATCTATTTACACATAAGCTAGCAAACTGTTCCCCAAGCACCACAAGGGAGAAAATATTGTTGGTCACAAATGATGAGGAAATTTCTTGACTTAACAACATTGTATGGTAAAGAGCGGTAGAAATGGATCAATTACTGGGCGTGACTTATTCATGGTGCATGGTAAACAATGATGTTGACACATTATCAGAGAAATCATGATTTCTCTTTCTTACCTCTAGCCCTTAAATACACTGTTTTTCTTTTTTAGTATTGAACACTAGAAGCAGTTTAAACGGAAAGGAAGTTGAATTCGCGAGTAGGTTGTTGAGTTGTTGTTCATCTCTGTCATGTCCGATTGATAGGTACCAGTAATATATATATATATATATATATATATAATATATATATATATATATATATATATATATATATATGCAGGCAATGTGACTCGCCTGATATTCGCAAATGGTACTTATTAGACCTGTAGTCACTGCTGTGGACTGCAACCTGGCAACCTGACACATAAGATGAGACATGAGAAAGAGAGAGAGAGAGAGGAGAAGAGAGAGGGGGGGGGTTAAGAGGAGGGGGGGAGGAGAGAGAATGGGGAGGCGAAGGAGGAAGAGAGAGAGAGAGAGAGAGAGAGAGAGAGAGAGAGAGAGGAGAGAGAGAGAGAGAGAGAGAGACTGTGTGTACGGGTCCGGATCACTTCACCGTTGGCATGCTCACAGACGAAGACTGTGCCGCATGAAATCGCCACAGTAAGATGACTAATAAATCCGGATAAGCGGGGACAGTGAAATTAATCAACGCCGAAGAAT
>JAMYXO010005292.1:0-15746 GCA_033310375.1 Conus canariensis
TGTGTGTGTGTGTTTGGGGGGGTGTGGTGGTGTGTGGGTGTGTGTGTTTTGTGTAAAGGTGAAAAAGTGTGTGTGAGTGTGTGAATGTGGTTGTGTTGAATGTGTTGTGCCCATCCCCACCCATTGTTTTTTTGAGCGTTTTTGGGGGGGCTGTGGGTGTCCCCGTAAAAGTTTTTTTTATCATTCAATCTTTTAGCAACTAAAAATGATTTTGGACAATAGGAAATTTGGGTGTTGTGGGTGTGTGTTGTGTTTAAATGGTGTGTGTTGTGTTGTTGGTTTTGTGTGTGTGTGGGGTGTCTGTCTGCAATGGCCCATGGACATGGTGCATTTTTTTGCCTGGCGTGTGGTTTTTGTGTGGGGGGGTGTGGGGGGTTGGGGGTGTGTGGGCGCGCCCCCCGCGGTGTGTGCAAGCATGTGTGTGTTTCATATGTTAAAAGGGGCACATGAAAACATGTTTTTTGCATGTGCAAAATTCCCCTTTTTTCAAAACTTCCCCTTTTTCCCTTCCAAAATGAATTTGGGACAATGAAAGGGAAGAGAGACAGAAAAAAAAGGAGAGAGAAAAAAAAAAAAGAAGAAGAAAGAAAAAGCATTGTATGTTCTGCCAATTATTTTAAAGTTGTTTTTACTCCAAGTGATTTCCCCGACCAAAAAAAAAAGGGAAAAAAAAGAGAGACAAAGAGAGCTGTGGGTTTTTTTTTTATCTCTTCCCCCTTAAAGTAATTGTAAATAAAAAAAAAAAAAAAAAAAGAAGCATTGTATTTGTCTCTTTTTGTTTTTTCGATTTTTAAATCATTTCAAATTTTTAAATGTTTTCGAAAAGTTAAAAGAATACTGTAATTTTTGTTAAATACGATTTTTTTTTTTTAAAATTTTCCAATTTTTTAAGAAAAGGAAATAGGTATGTGTGTGTGTTGTGTTGTTTTGTGTTTTGGGGTGGGGTTTTTGTGTGTGTGGGGGTGTTTTTTTTGGGGGTTTTGGTAAGTATTGGGGTTGGGGTTTTTGTTTGGGGGGTGGGTGGGTGTTTTGTGGGGTGGTTTAGGGGGGGGGGGGGGGGGGGGTGTTTGGTTTTGGGGGGTGTGGGGTGTGTGTGTGTGGTGTTGTGTGGGTCGGCGTGCGCGCGGCCCCCGCGTGCATGTGTGTATGTGGCACGCTCGCGCCCCCGGAGTATGTTTTTGCAAGTTTGCATCCTTTTCCTGCGTGGGGTGCACAAACATCAGAAAAAAAATTAAAATGCCCCTTTTAAATAAGGAAATGTGTGTTTTACAACCACTCCCCTTTTTCTCTCCCCTCACTCCCTACACAGAGGTCCAGGAGACAGAAGGTCAGCTCCCAAGGGTCTCACAGCCCATTTCCCCGTGGAGTGCAAAAAACCCCCTGTAAAAATTTTAATTAAAAAAGTTCACCTTCCCGCCTGAGTTTTTTACCTGTCCACCTTTCTAAAATGCTTCAAACCTCCCTCCGCCCCCAAAACCTGAAACACACAGTTTGTGCACAACAAAATTTTCCCTTTGTTTTTTATTTTTTCCTTTTTTTTTTCTTTTTTTTTCTGCAAACCCCTTTTTTTTATTTTTTCATAAAGTTTTAAAGGGAAAAAAAGAAAAAGAAAATAAGAACAAAGAATGGACAAATTCTTTTCCTTCTCTCCACTCCTCCTCTTTTCCCCCTCTCTCTTCTCTCCTCCCACACAACCCACCACCACACCCCACACAACAACACACCACACACTTTTTTTTTTTTCCTTTTTCCCTCCCAAATTGTTTTTGTAAACTGAAAAATCACATGCAAAATAACAATGGTGGGGAAAAGACAGAAAAAAAAAAACTAAAAAAAATGGCAGAACCGAAAAGCACATTAATGAACAGCATTACATAAGCAACCTAACACCATTTGGGGGTTTCATTATGCTAGCAAAACTTTATTAGACATCCATGTAGAAATGATAAAAATTTTTTTAGCAGTTCCCCATTCAAAATTTAACTTTGGGGCCCCCCATTTTTTTTTTTTATATTGGCCCCCTTGTGGGTGTGTGTGTTTTGGTTTTGGGGGTTTTTGTTGTGTGTGTGTTGTGTTTTTTAATTACAAATCTCATTTTCTACTGTTTTTTTAAAAAAATTTTTTTAAATTTTTTAACTGATTTTCCACCTTACACTTATAAATGTACCCTTGGCTAGCAAGAATTACAATCAGGGGTTTTTTTTGTTTTTTTTTTTTTAATTTTTTTTTTTTGGGGTGCTTTTGTTTTGGTTTTTTTTTTTTGTTTTACACCTTAAAATTTTGTTTCTTTTTAATTTTTTTAACACAAAAAAAAAAATTCCACTTTTTTTTGATTTTTTTTTTTTATCCCCTCTCTTCCTCCTCCTCCTCCCTCCCTGCCCCTGCTTTTGAACAGAAACCATGGGCAAAAGGGAAAAAACAGCCTCAATGGGAAGTTTTTTTTCATATCATAATTGGGGTTTTGCATTTTTGGAATTTTTTTAAGACAGACAGAACATACAGAACCAAACAGACAACAACACAGAGAAAGAAAGAGAGAGGAGAGAGGAGAAGAGAAGAGGAGAAGGGAGAGAGGGGGAGGGAGGGGGAGTGGGTAACTAACAGCATGTCAAAATAGCTTTTTTTCCCTCTGAAAAGGCCCCTTTTCATGCATAGATAAAAAAAAAAATAACTTTAATTTAAAAAAAAAATACTCTGGCTTACATCAGTTAAAATAGCTGGAGAACAAACTTTCTCCCCCCTTTTCCCTCCACCCCCCCCGACATTTTCTCATCAAAATGGAAGCCCATCAAGTTTCACATCCATCCCTGGGCTAAAAACAAATTTTTTTTTTTTTTTTTTTTTACTCACACCCAAACTTTCGCTAGCCAAGCAATTTCCTGTAATTTTTTAATACCCCCGAATCCTGAAAAAAGGGGTTAATGACAAGATTATTTTTTAAACCCTTGGGAAAAGATAACCGTAACTTGAAAATTGACCCCAAAATTATCTTCACATGGTTAGGGAAAGGGGAATGTGGCCCCTTCTGACGATCCCTGACAATATCGCAAGCCCCAACGAAACATATATTCTCAGTTTTACAGAAAAAAACATTTCACTCTCCTCAAAAGGAAAAGGTTTAGCACCCAGAAGTCTCTTTAAAAGGAAAGAAAATCATTCTTGGGTCCCCCCTTCCTCCCCTTTCCTTTTTTCCATCTTCTATCTCCCCCTTTTCTCTCTCACTTAAAACCCCCCCCCCTCCCTCACTTTTAACCCCCTCCCTCCTCCCCCCTCTTCTCCTCCCCCTTTTTCCCCCACAACCCCCACCTCCCGACACCCTTCCTTTTTCTTGACTCAAAACTAGTTTTGGTTTTTTTGTTTTTCTAATGAAGGAAGAAAGGGAAGGTGGGCACAAAACAAGAAAAGTAAAAAGACAAAGGGAAAAGGAAATGGATTTTGTCACACAACGTTACTTTCGGAACTTTAAGGAAAAAAACAACTTTTGGGAACTGGTTTAATTGCAACCCCCTTCTCCCCAATCATCGCAAATGGTAGAAAATTTAGATGATGATTATGCTCAAAAACTATTTTAAATATTTTTCAGTTTTTAAAAAAACAGAAAAAAAACACTCTCCCCCAAAAACCCGGGAGAATGGTGAATTTTAGATGATAAAATGCCAACACCTATTGTAATATTTAACAGTTAAAAACACAGAAATAAAACACTCCAAACCCCAATCATCGCAGAATGGTAGAATTTTTTGATGATAATTATGCTCAACACATAGTTAATATTTATCTTTAAAAACACACAGAAATAAAACACTCTCCCAACCCCCAAATGAAAATTTAGATGAGATTATGCCAACACCTATTGTAAAAAATTTCTCATTTTTTTTAAAAAAACGAAATAAAACACTCTCCCCCAAAAAATCCAAAAGGTAGAATTGAGATAATTTTATGCTAACCATATTGTAATAATTTTTATCTTTTTTAACACAGAAAATAAAAAACCCCCCCCTCCCAATCTCGCAGAATGGTAGAATTTAGATGATAATTACTCAACACATATTTTTTAATATTTATCAGTTTAACACACAAAAAAAACACTCTCCCAAACATCGCAGAATGGCAGAAGTAATGATAAATTTGCTCAACACATAAAAAATTTTTAATATAATACATCAGTTAAAAAAAACAAGAAATAAAACAGAGGACAAAAAACAAATTTTTTTTAAAATGAAATTCCCCCCCCTTACTTTTTTTGTCAAAAACTCCCTTATTAATCTTTTTATTTAAAACAGGAATAAGGTCTTCATACAGGCTAGGGTTGAACAGGAAAAATACCCTTTCCCTTATTTTCAGGGCCCTTTTCTTATACTCCCCCCCCGTATCAAAAAGATTAAAATATCCCTCGATTGGGGAAAGAAAAAAGCCCTCAAAAAATTAACCCTGGTGTGTTGTTTGGGGGTGTTGTGTTGTTTGTTGGGGTGTGGTGTGTGTTTGTGGTGGTGTGTGTGTAAATGCGGCTGCGTGCGTGCATTTGGCGTACTTTTATGCAAGGGTGCATTTGCGTGTGGGGGGTGTGTGGTTGGGTGTGTGTGTGTTTGGTTTGGCGCCGGCACACAATGTGTTTGAATGTGGGGGCATGTCTTCCCCGGCCTTTGTCTTGGGGGTCTGTGTATTTTTAAAACAAAAAAATATACCGAATGACAGACACAGGATTTAATGGGGGACAGAGAGATGGGGGGACAAAATAAGTAAGTAAAAAAAAAAAAAGATTACGAATGAATGGGGAAGTGAATCCAGCGTTTTTCCCAGTGGGGAAAAAAAAACACACATTTTTCCCACGGAAAAAACACACGGCAGAGCACAGGGCATGAGCGGGCTGAGCGAAAGAAAAAATACATTCATAAAAGCATGGAGGGAAAAAGTTTTCCAGTCAGAAAATGGGGATAGGGGAAAACAACAGCAAACAAAACGGGAGGGAAAAAAATCTGCATACCCAAAAAAAACCCCAAAAAAAAGTCCCCCCCTAAAACCCCCCTTTTTTGTCCCCGCATACAAAAGCAAGCTCAGAGGAAACACGGGTAATCTGACCGTGGGAATTTAGGCCAGACTGTGGGGCGTCAGCTCGATCATCCCCCTGCCCCCCCCCCTTCACTACACTCTAATTACCCCCCGATAAATCCCCCCCCCCTGAAGCCAATTCAAACCCCCATTTTTCAGGACCAAAAAGTTTCCCCATGGGAAACGTCCCCTGTCACCAAACAAACCCCCGTCACTACAGCCCCCCCAGCCAAGCCCGGGCACCGAAAAAAAGGGCTGAAAGTTACAAACAAACTGGGGCCCCACCTGGGAAACATACATTTTAAAAAAAAAAAAAAAAAAGAAACCATTCCTTCCAGAGACCATATTAGCACAAAACCCCCTTAGACGAGACAACATTTTCTTTCTCCTCCCACAAAAAAAGTACTAAAAGGGAAATCAAATTTTTTATTACAAAATTTCTGGGGAAAGGGCGACAAATTTTTTTTTTGGGTCTTTCCCTGGGGGAAGCATTTTTCCCCATCAAGAAAACGGGAAATCATTTGCTATCCTGTTTCCAAAAGGGGAGAAAAATGCAGCTGAGGATTCTTGGATCAAAACAGGAAAAGGTATTAATTTATTCGCAAAAAGCATTCTCCCCAAAGGGGGGCACTCCCCCGCCATAATATCCAAAGATATTGGGAAAATGCAGATTCACACAGATGGTTTTAAAAAAAAAAGAAGTTAAATCCTATCCATCACCCAGAGACTCCCCCCCCAATGAAAAACACACACCAAAAAAAATCTCCCTTTTTCAATAAAAAGATCCTCCAAATAAAGCCTCCCCCCCCCCTTAAACAGTCCCCCAAACAGAAAACCCCCTTCCAATAAAGATTCCCCCCCCAAAAAACCTTCCCAACGATAAAATCCCCCCCCTCAATGAATATCAATCCCCGCAAACCCCCCTCACCTAAAACACTTTTCCCCCAAAAGACCCTCTCATAAACCCCCCAAAAATTTAAAAAAGAAACAAAAAAACCCAGACCTTTTTGCCAAAAAAGACCCCCCCCTCCCCAAAAACATACACACCTAAACTCCCTCCAAAAAAAAAAACCCTTCCATAACAACTTTCTCCCCATAAGGACATCCCCCCCCCTAATAAAAAAACCCCCCATGATAGTGACTCCTTTCCAATAAATCTCCCTGAAAAAAAACTCCCTCCAAAAAAAGATCCCACCCCCCAAAAAAAACCCCCCCCCAATAAAAGCTCCCCCTTTTCAATAAGCATCTCCAATAAAAAAACTCCCCTTTTCCAATAAAGACCCCCCTTCCCAATAAAAAACCACCCAATTAAACCCCCCCCTTCCCAATAAACACCCCCCCCCAAAAAAAACACTCCCTTTTTAATAAGCACTTCCAATAAAAAAACTCCCCCTTTCCAATAAAGACTCCCTTCCATAAACACCCTCCCAATAAAACACTCCCCTTTTTCCAATAAAAAATCTTCCAATAAAGACCCCTCCAATAAAGACCCCCTTCTAAACACCCTCCCAATAAACCTCCCCTTTCCCCTAAGCATCTTCCAATAAAGACCCCCCTTTCCAATAAAACACCCCTCCCAAAAAAGAAAATCCCCTTTTTAAAAAACACCCTCCCAAATAAAGAACTCCCCCTTTTCAATAACCCCTCTTTCCAAAAGACTCCCTTCCCCCAAAAAAACCCTCCCCCAAAACCACTCCCCCCCAATAAACATCTTCCAATAAAAACCCCTTCCAATAAACCCCCCCAAAAAAAAAAAATCCCCTTCCAAAAAACATTCTTTCCAATAAAGCTCCTTCCAATAAACACTCTCCCCCAATAAAAAAACCCCCCCTTCAATAAGCATCTTCCAAAAAGCCCCTTCCAAAAAAACACTCTCCCAATAAACACTCCCCTTTCAAAAAGCCTCTTCCAAAAAAAGACAAACCCTTCCAATAAAAATCTCCCCAATAAACACTCCCCTTTCAATAAGCTCTTCCAATAAAGACTCCCCTTTCCATAAAACTTCCCAATTTAAAGACTCCCTTTTCAATAAGACCTTCCAATAAAAACTCCCTTCCAAAAAAACACTCTCCCAATAAAGACTCCCTTTTCAATAAACACTTTCCCCCCTAAAAAACTTTCCCCCCCCAAAAAAACACCCCCCCAAGGAAGACTCCCCTTCTAATAAACACCCCAATAATTACCCTCCTAAAAAAAAACCCCCCCAACCCCCCTTCTAATCAGGGGATAACTCCCAGCTTCCTACCATTAAAGACCCCCTCCCCCAAACACCTCCTAGAACTCCCTCTCAACAAAATCTTTTCCCCCAATCCCCCATACCCTTCTAATAAAACTCCCCCCCCCAATAGATTCCATCCCAAGAACACCCTCCCTATAAAGACACCCTTCCAATAAGGGCCCCCCACCATTCCCCCCATCCCCAGCTCCCTCCCCCCTGCAAACTCTCTCCCCCTCGGACCTTCCCCTCAAAAAGCAAAAACCCCCCCATCTCAAACCCCCCTCCCTAAAAAGAGACTCCCCCTCACTTTAAGACCTCCCCCCAAAAAAGGGACCCATCCCCCCTCTCAATCCCCCCCCTAACCAAAATCCCTCTTACCTAAGACCTCCCATAAAAAACCCTCCTCAAAACCCCTTCTTCCCCAAAAGTTTTAAAACCACCCCTAAAATCCCCCCCCCTCCCCAAAACTAAAGATTTGCTTTTTTTTACTGGGGGTTTGTTTTTTTCCTTTTTCCCTTTTTTGGGGGAGGGGGTCCCCCCCGTTAAAAACGGGGGGGTTTTTTTTTTTTTTTACTGTTTTTAAAACCCGTCGTTAAGGCACCCTAACTCCACCTTTAGGGAAGTGCTGCATGTGTAAACGTTTTCCCCCATACCAAAGGGCCAAACTCCTTTCTCTTCCAAAAAACTGGGAAAAAGGGGATTTACGGTGTGCAAAATTTTTCCCCGTGCATTTTACACAAGAGAACCTCAGTTTTTTTAAATCTCATTCAAAGGGAAAAGTAAAAGGGGAAAGGAGTCAGAACCAATGCTAACTCCCCGGGGGAAAAAACCCCCCTTAAATGAAATTTTCGAACCCCCGACCCCCGGATCACGAGTCCCTGGCCCCTCTACAAATGAGGGCTATTTCCCCCCCCCATTTTTCAATTAATTTGTAAATGCCCGCTTAAAAAACCTTTTATAACTTCATCAGGATAGGGAGAAAAAGATGCTTTTAACATGAAAAAAAAAAAAGGGAAAAAAAAAAAAAAAAAGGGAAAAAAAAAAAAAAAAAAGAACAGATAGACAACCAAAAATTACCCTCTCAGCTTCTTCCCCCCATTGGATTTCGGGGTACTACTGAAGGAAAAAAAACCACCATGACAAACGCGATGTTTTACCCAAAAAACAACGCTTTTTTTTTTTCAGTTTTTTGGTTTTTTTTCGTTCACTTCAGGATAGTGTTTCCCCCTCGCTGGAAAAAATTTACATGTATACCTTCACTCTCCATTTTTCCCCAAAACTCACAGATTTTTTGTTTCCGTCTTTTTTGTTTCATTCTTTTTTTTTCCCATGCTCCCTTTTGGGAAAAAACAAATTGAAAACAGACGCGCATGTTTTTCACCGAAAATTTGGTATATATTTTTCTTTGTTTTCCCGTTGGAAAACAAATTTTAAAATTCAACTAGATTAAAAAATAATTCAAAATTTTTTCTCACGTTTCGCTGAAGACAATTTTCGTTCAAAAATTTTTTCCCGACCAGGTTCCAACCTTACAATCTGAAATTTTTTTTTCGGGGTTTTTGCTCAAAGCAAAAGCAACGGAAAAAAAAAAAAAACTTCTAATGTAAAACTAATTGTAGGAAAAACGAACTGACTTCATCTTCCAAAAAGCCCGTTAACAAATTTAAGTTAGAGGGCCCCCTTTCACAGAAAAAGGAAAAAAATAGCCCCCAACTTCTAAACATGGTACATAACCCAAAAATTGCCCTGACTATGCACAATCCCCTTTTTAACAAGAAAAGACTGGAAAAAGTAGGGAAAAGTTAATCGTGTTTTTTAAAAGACACCAGTCAAAGGATGATAGATCCTCACAGTAAACGGAAAAAAGACAAGCATTTTAAGCACCTTAAAAAAATATGGGGAAAAATTTTTTAACCTCTCAAAAAACAAAAAAAAGCCACAAGTATGGGGCTTGTCTGCCATACTTTTTTTTTTTTTTCTTTTTTTTTTTTTTTTTTTTTTTTTTGGGGGGTGGGGGGGTTTGGAAGGGTCCCCATCCTCCCCGTGCCCCCCCAGTAAAAAATACCCCCACACCACCCTCCCCAACCCATATACAACCTTTTATTCCTAAACAAACAGGCCACTCCAAAACTCAAAAACAAATACATAAACATACACAAAGTCCCCCCCCGACTTTTAATTTTAAGCAAAAAAAAATTTAAAAAAAATAATATATATAAAAATATTATAAATATAATAATAATATATGTATCTGCAAAACGTCTAAAAGAGTTTTTTTTTTCAAAACCTAGTTGATATGATCACGCAAATAAACCCCGTAAACTGTGTCTGCCCCCGGGGAAAAGGGGTAGGCACCGGTGAACCGAAAAAGGGGTGCAAAGACCACCCTTTCAATCACAAAATCTCCTCACGCCACCTGAAAACCCTCCAATGTGTCACCAAATCAGGCATTAGGAGTGTGGGAACCCGAGTTTAGGTCCCCAAAAGTCAATCAAAGCCATTTCCCCCCAAACCCGCAACCAAATATGAGAAGGGGTCCTGAGGAATAAGCCCCCACAACTGTTTTCAAAAGGTTTGAACACACTAAACCCCTGACGTTACAGTGTCATCCCCAAAAAAAGGGGCACACTGGGAGGTCCCCCCAAAAAAAGTGCAGAACCTGTCGTTCTGAAAAAGCAGGTTTCAAAAGGAAAAAACCTCCCCGGTATGGCTGAAACAATTTTCATTCTCTCAAAAAACAACACACTAAAAAAAGAAAACAACCAACAAGGAAGGGGAAAAAACCCGCAAAAATAAATCCCAAGGGAAAAAAATGGGTTTTAAAAGGGGCCCAAAGGAAGGGGGACGGTTTTTGGGGGTGTTTGGGGTTTTGGGGGGTGTTTAAGGGGGGTGGGTGTGGGGGGGGGGTTTGGGGGTTTTTGTTTTGATGGTTTGGGTTTTCCTGGGGGTTTGGTTCCCCCTGTCCCCCTTTTGGTGTTTTGTGTTTTGTTTTTTGTTGGGGGGTGTTTGTCCCCCCGGGGGGGGGGGGTTGGGGGTGGTTTTTGGGGAAAGGGAAAAAGGGTTTGGTTTGGGGGGAAAAACAAGAACCGTGGGGGAAAAAGCTTTTTAAATTTTGTAAGCTTGGGGGGGTTCCCCCCGGAAAAAACCCGTGTGGGGGTTTGAGTGGGGGTTTTTTTTTTTGGAAATTTGGCCCAGGTGTGGGAGAGTTTTGGGGGCATGGAAAAAAAAAGGGGGAAAAAAGGCCCCCCCGAAAAATTAAAAAAGGCAAAAAAAGTGGGGCAAAAGAAAAAAAAAACCCAAAAAAAAAGGGGGAATGGACAAGGGAAAAGTTTAAAGGAAAAAAAAAGGGAAAAAGGGGTACACAAATTTTAAAAAAACAACAAAACACAAAACAACACAACCCCCACACACACAAAACACAAAAAGGCCCCCGCATTTCACAAAAAACACAAAACACACACCCCCACACAACCCCACACAAATTCATCACAACCCCACACACCAAAAACAACACAAAAGAAAATAATTTCAAGTGCCTCCTTAAAAAAAAAAAAACAAAATTCCCCAAAACCAAAAAAAAAAAAAAAAAAAAAGCCCACCTTTTAAAACCCCCTTTCCCCCCCCGTAAAAAGGGGGCAATGCCCCGTTTTTTCCCCCCGTTCAAAAAATGCCAACCCTCCATGAAACGCAAAAACCCCCTTTCCTTTTTTCACGCAAAATTTTGCGATTCACCTTCCCCCCCCCCCCCCCCCCCCCCCCCCCCCCCCCCCCCCCCGGGTCTTTTAGGCTAATCATCTAGCACCCTTATCTGCTTTTTTTCCTAAATGAATTCAACCAAAAACCAAAAATTATTTTTTTAGATTACCAAAAAAGGGTTTTTTTTTTTTTTACAGTTGCTGTGCATGAACTTGTGCTGCTGAGAACCTGGGGGGGGTTTACCTGTATGAAAACAATAAAAAAACGACACCACACACGAAATAAAATCACCTTAATCCTGCGGGTCAAAAAAAATGAACATCTATATTTCTTCCGGCAACCAGTGACCAGGGAAAAATAATAAAAAAAA
This sequence comes from Conus canariensis, assembly GCA_033310375.1. NCBI lineage: Eukaryota > Metazoa > Mollusca > Gastropoda > Neogastropoda > Conidae > Conus > Conus canariensis. The sequence continues at coordinate 11,334 of JAMYXO010005292.1, forward strand.
GAAAAATCTCTTGCCCTTAAATTTTTGTTTTCCTCCCCTAAAGGGGGCCTGCTTCCCCTTGCCTTTAAACACTTTCTTCACTGTAAACCAACTTGTAAAAACGTCGCAAAAATGACACAAGCACGTGGGTTCAAACCCCCCAAATCCGGGCCCCTTGTTTTTTTATAAGTGGGTTTTTTTTAATGTGAAATTTTCACAAACCAATTTTTTAACCTTACAGCGAAAAAGTCTTGGGTTTTCGATGGCAATACTGGACAATACACCCCCCATCAACATTTTTTAATCAACGAGAATCCTTTGACATTTTTTATTGCTCGCTGGTAAAATCCAAAGGATGATTTTGGAGACAAAAGGGGGGGAAAATCCAATCCTTTTTCCCCCCCCCCCCACCCCCCTCCCCACTCCATCCCTGCCACCTCACTTTTTCCCCCAATTCCCAAAATAAAAATTTACACACAAAAAAACCAAAGGATTGCAAAAAATACCAGGGGAAGAGATAACCGTTTGTATACAAGGTCACAGAGCAAAAGCCCCACCCCCCCCACCCCCAAAACCGTCCCTCGCTTCCAAACCACCCCATTCCCCCTCCCCACCCCAACATAATCATCCAGTTTTTGACTGCAAGGGTACTTTCTAAACTTACCATCCTTTTTACTTTTTTTTAAACATGCACTCTTTAACGGGGTTTTTTTTACCTCAAATTTAATTTCTTTTTTTTTTTTTTTTTTTTGGGGGGATACCAATTTTTTTTACAATTACTGCAGATAATGAGCATGACAGTCCCCCCAAACACCTTTAAAACCCTTATCATTGGTGTCACAGTTTTTTCTTTTTTTTTTTTTGAGAGAAAGAAAGAGTCTGAAACGACAGACAACAGACGACAGAGGGAATCACATTTTTTTTTTTGGTCCCTTATTTTTGTTGCGCCACAGCCTCCTCAAAGGGGGTAAATGATACACTATCTAAGCGAGAGGGGGGAGGAGAAAGAGACAGAGAAAGAAACAGACAGACAGACAGAAGAGGGACAAACAGAAGAACAGAGACAGAAAGAAACAACAACAAAACAGACCAGCAAAGGAAAAGAAAAGAAAAACATTGAAAAAAAAAAAAATTCCCCACCACCAACATACAGGATGTGAAAACAAAAAAAAACGTTCCCCCGATTAAACCAAATTCCCCAAATTTTTTTTTATCCAAAATTCTACCTTTTGAAGCAAAACGAGAGGGCAGGGGGAAGGGGGGAAAGAGAGGGTGGGTGGAAAGGGGGGGGGGGGGGGGGGACTTTTCCCACACAAAACACTGTACAGTCACAACAACCCTCCTCCTCCCCCTCACTCCCGAAGGGAAGAAAAAAGAAGAAGGAAAAAAAAAGGTCCTTTTTTTTTTTTTTCCTTTCCTTCAGTACATGACTCCCACCAGGTATAGACAACAGTGGGGGTGGGGTTTTACTTCCCCCGCCCATCCATCTGGGGACACGGGCCTCCGGTTTGTCCCCTTGGTGGTTTTTTTTACAGAGGGGGGGGGAGGGAGGCAAGGGGGGGGGGGGGGGGGAAAATCCTGGGGGCTTAAAAAGGGGTTTGGGAAAAAATATGCCTCTCTCTTTCGCCCTTCATAATGGGCCTTTCTTTGTCCCCGCGGGGAAAACCCCGGGCCCCCTTTTTTGGAGTCAAAATGTGTCCCCTAAAACTCAAAAACCGTTTTTTTTTCTTTTTCATTTTTTTTCACATGGCCCCAACGGCTCCCCCCGGGCCGCCACAGCTGTAAGAGATGTCTTTTTGATAAAAGGAAAATTTTTTTTTGCTCAGTGCGTAAGCCCACAAGAATCCAAAAATTTCCAGGGAAAGCCATTAAAAAAAAAAAGAATAAAAATTTTTTAGTAAAAATTTAAAAGGGTTTTAAATTAAAAACCCTATGTTTTTTATGAAATTTTTTTTTTTTTGTTATGTTCCCCGGGGGCAGAAAAGTGAAAATAAGACAGAAACCCCCAACTGAGTTTTTTAAAGTGTGTAAGAACACTACCAAACAACAATTTTTTCTTTTTTAAAAAATTTTAAACCAAATGCACGGAATTAGCAATAACTTTTAAAAAAATGAATAAGGGTAAAAAAAAAAACTGTACAAAACAATTGAATTAAAACCTTCTGGCCATATTACTTGTATTATGCATATCCAAACACTTTCTAATTTATTCACAGGGCAAAAAGTCAAAAGACAAAACCCAAAAGACAAGGGGGAGAGGGGAGGGAATGCTTTTTTTCTGATATAACAGAATTGCATACTATTTTTTCCCATCCAATGCTCACCTTTTAGTAAAAGGACTTCACTATCGAAAGGAAAGAGAAAAATCATCAAAACATACTAAACAAACAACAGCTTCAACAACAACAAAACCCACCACCCAAACCACAAAAACATATGGGAATAAATTTCAAAAGTGTAGTTGATGTCCCAGCCAACCACAACGGGCCATATCAGGGGTTTTCCCCTCAAAATTTCGTCATTCTCTCCCACACATAGAATCAGTGGAAAAAACCCCAAAAATATGGGGAAAAAAAAAAATGTTTTTTTTTAATTTGAAAAACCAAAAAACAAAATTTTATTAAAAAAAACTTCTAAGGATATAAAAAAAAAAACATAGGGTGAAAAAAGACATGACGAGAGAGAGAGGGGGGGGGGGGGAGAGAGGAGAGGGGAGAGAAGGGGGGGTGGGGGGATGAAAGGATGATGGGCCGTTTGGGAAGTGTGAGACAGGTGAAACAGACAACAGGGATATAAATTATATATAGATGAAAGAAGGGAAAAAAAAAGAGATGTTGCAAAAGGGTTTTAAAAGCCCCCGTCCCAAGTAAAAGAACAAAAGGGTTTTAATAGCCCGTCAAACCCAATATAAAAAAAGGTTAATGCCTGTCAGTGTAAATAACAAAAGGTTTTTTGCCTGTCAATGTAATATAACAAAAGGTTAATAACCTGTCAATTAAAAAATATAACAAAAATTAATACCTTTTCAAGGGGAATATAACAAAAATTAAAAGCCTAAAAAAGGTTCATATTTTTTTTTTAAAATGGAGTGACTGATGGCGGAGAAAGAAGCAAAATTTTAAAAGAGAGGGGTTAGTTACCACCAAGGACATTGACAAAGCACAGGGCACGATCATTTTTTTGACCCCCTTGGGGAAAAAGGGAACAAAAAAAAAAACCAATCACATTTAATATTTTAGGACAGTACAAAAAACAAAAGAGTGACTTAATCTGTTGTCCATGTTTGGGAGGAAAATGGCAGGGCCCGACGGCTTCAAAACTTTTGGGTTTTTAAATGTCCCCAAAAAAGTTTAAAAGTGGGTCTGTTTTGGGTTTTTTTTTCCTGAAAAAAGACCCAAAGGTCCCAAAAAGGGATCGTGTCTTGTCCTGGCTTTGGTTTTTTCAATGTCCTTGGCGGGTAACTAACCCTCTATCTTTCCCAAATTTTAAAAGGTCCCTAGACTGTCCCAAAAAATAATATAACCCAAAAAGGGTTTAAAAACACCCTGTCCCCTGTAAAATAACAAAAGGTTAAAAGGGTGTCAATGAACAAAACAAAAAAAAAAAATTCAAGCCCCAACATGCAAGGGGGGAAAAAACATACTGGATAGCAGGCGGAGGTTAAAACTTGGTAATGGAAAATTAAAATTTACAAATGAAATTTATTTCAGGCCACAAGAGAAGAAGGGAGACAAACAGTAAAGGGGAGGAGAGGGCCCGAGAGAGACTTGGGAGGGCCCAAACCATAAAAATGGACAAAACAGATGGGGCAAAAAACACAAAACTAAAGAAAGGGGTACAATGAAGGGACTAAAAATCTGGAAGGTTAAAAAGACACAACTTTTACTGCAACCAAAGGGAAAAATTTTATCCGGAAATTTATATTTATGATAATCAGGTCTGTCATTAATTTTAAATTTATTGGATGAGCCCCCCACTGATTTTTTGAACTGAGTATGGCCATTCATGAAATTTTTTAAAAAGGGCAGATTTTTTCTAAAAAATTTTTCCACCACCATAAGACTATAACTAGAGTAATCCCATCAGGGTATTTTGTAAAGATAATTTGGGGTGAATTTTTTTTTTTTTTTGGGGGTTTTTGTGTTTTGTGTGTGTGTGTGTGTGTGTGGGGTGTTGGGGTGTGGGGTTTTTTTTTTTTTTTGAGGAAACAGCAAAAAAGAAGAGTGTAACATTTCCCCTGAATAACCCCCTAAGCAAACTTTATTGCTTTATTAAATTTTATTTTAAAAATTTAAAGGGGAGCATAAAACCCCTTTTAGGGAGTTTTAAGAACGTTGATTTTTTAGCAAAAAATCAATGGGTTTTTTTTTGGGGGTTTTTTTTGGGAATCTAAAAGAGATCCTTTAAAAACCCCTTTGGGAAAATTTCTGCTTT
>JAMYXO010005293.1:0-7500 GCA_033310375.1 Conus canariensis
TCTCATTCGAAGGACTGTATGGAAATGGAGTCAGAACTAATGTTAACTCCGAGGGAAAAATCCCCCTGTACCGAAACGCCCCGGCAGAGATTCGAACCCGCAACCCCGTGATCACCAAGATTACGAGTCAGGCGCTCTACCAACTGAGCTATTCCGGCTCACTAAGTACAACCAAGGTAGTACAAGGTAAACAGTACAGTACAATGCAGTACTGTGCAGCATACTATACCGCAAGACACTACAATACAATGCAATGCAGTGCAATACATGACCATACCATACGATACAGTGCAATGTAACATAATACAATGCAATACAAAACAATGCAATGCCAGACAAAGCAAAACAATACAAAACCAAAAAAAAAAACAAAAAAAAAACCCATTGCTATACAAAACAAAAAATACAACGCAACGCAATGCAACAACGACAATACAATATAAAAGAATATAATTCACTGCCACCGAATCAGTTCATTCCACCACAATACTGTAATTCGACATTCGAATGATGTCACTATGACGTAATTTGAGTCATGCGGCTATTCTGTAATGCTACAGACGAATGATGCCATTGTGACGTAATTTGAGTCATGCCGTTGTACTGTAATCCTATAGACGAATGATGATGCCCTTATGACGTAATTCGAGTCGTGCTGCTATTCTATAATCCTAAAGACGAATGATGCCGTTGTGACGTAACTCGAGTTATGCCGCTATTCTGTAATCCTACAATCAAATGACGTCACCATGACGTAACTCGAGCCACGCAGTTATTCTGTAGTCCTACATACAAATGATGTCATTATGACGTAACTTGAGTCATACCTCTATTCTGTAATCCTAACGACGAATAATGCCATTATGACGTAACTTGCGTCAAGCCGTTGTTCTGTAACCCTACAGACGAATAATGCCATTATGACGTAACTCAAGTCACGGTGCTATTGTGTAATCCTACAGATGAATGATAATATCGTTATGACATAATTCGAGTCATGCTGCTGTCCTGTAATCCTAAAGACGAATGATGCCATTTTGACGTAACTCGAGTCATGCCGCTGTTGTGTGATCCTAAAGACGAATGATGTCATTATGACGTAATTCGAGTCATGCCGCTATTCTGCAGTCCTACAGACGAATGATGCCATTATGACGTAACTCGAGTCGTGCGGCTTTTCTTTAGTTCTACAGTCAGATCCTGGCATCACACTGTAAGTCTACAATATCGATGCACTCTGCCAACCAGCTCATCCTCGGTTGTGTCCCACTCCACCAACGAAGTGTACCTCCGTTTACCGTAAGGATTCATTTCGTCACCAAACCCTAATTCTGAACAGTTCAATCCACCACCAAAAAAAACCCACCCCTGTAATTCTACCGTACCATACCGATTCATTCCGCCATCAAACTGTAATCATACGACACCGGTCCATTCAGTCACTGAGGGGAGAGAAAAAAAAAAAAGTGATTCTTTGTCGCCTAGTCATTCGGAGGGACTGTATGTCTAGGACATCTCTTCATTCCGCCATCACATTTGAATTCAAAAACATTTTCCTAGTGCGCGCGCGCGCGCGCGTGTGTGTATATATATATATATGTGTGTGTGTGTGTGTGTGTGTGTGTGTGTGTGTGTGTGTGTGTGTGTGTGTGTGTTGGAATGGGGGTAACTGTAAGTCGTGTGTGTGTGTGTGTGTGTGTGTGTGTGTGTGTGTGTGTGTGTGTGTGTGTGTGTGTGTGTGTGCGTGCGTGCGTGCGTGCGTGTGTGCGGGAATGTGTTTGCGTGCGTGTGTGAGTGTGTGTGTGTATGTGTGGTGTGTGTGTGTGTGTGTGTGTGTGTGTGTGTGTGTGTGTGTGTGTGTGGAGGTGTGGAGTTAGGGGCGGGGTTGGGGGGGGGGGGGGGGAGCGTGTAAATTCTGACCTAGGTAGAAGCTGATATTTTCAACGTCCCGCCTCTACACCGGTCAAGGAAAAAAAAAATAGCGGGGTGGGGGTTCGGGGAGGGGGTGGGGGGGGGGGAGGGGAGGGAGGGGAGGGTGTGACGGGAAGGGATTCGAGCTGTTGCAAACCCCACCTGCAACCCTTACCTGGTCTAGCGTCTCTCAGGTTGAACTCCAGGTTTTGTAAAAGGCGATAGAGGGGGTGGGATAGGGAGGGGAGGGGGAGGGGGGGGGAGGGGGAGGGGTACGAAGAGGCGAGGTACGGTGATGGTGGTGAGGAAGAGGAGGAGGAGGGAGAGGGAAGGGGGACAGAGGGGCAGCGAACTGTATGGGGCTTCGGGAGGTGGAGGAGGAGGAGGAGGAGGAGGGGGAGGAAAGAGGTGGGAGAGGGGGGGGGGGGGTCTCGGAGCCGGATAAGATAAGAGAGTTACGACGTTCAGTTCACGATGAAGATGACACTGACAAGATAAGGCGATCCAGAGAGAGAGAGAGAGAGAGAGAGAGAGAGAGAGAGAGTGAGTCAGACAGACAGACAGACAGAGAGAGAGACAGACAGACGGACAGACACACAGGCAGACAGGTAGGCAGACAGACAGGTAGACAGACAGACAGGCAGACAGACAAACAGATATAGAGACAGACAGACAAACAGACTGACAGACAAACAGACAGACAAACAGACAGACAGACAGACAGATAGACAGACAAGCAGGAGGAACAGGAAGAGAGACAGGAACAGAGAGACCGACCGACAGACAGACAGACAGAGGAGGTGGGGGTAGGGCGTAGGGAGGGGGAGTGGGGGTGTGGAGTGGTGTGGTGGCGCGGGGGGGGGGAGGGGGAGAGGGGGGGGAAGGAGGAAGGGGATGGGGGCGGTCGAAGGGAATGGTGGGGGAAAGAGACAGATTAACCCTTGCCTGTGATTCCCACAAACCGTGTCTTATTTGGGGTGCAGGGTTGTTGTTTTTTTCTTTGAAAAAAACAAAAAAAACAGTCCTCGTTGATCCCAAAATTCCTCCGTTTCCGTCACGGTGAGGTCCTGTGTGTCTTTTGGAGAGAGAAAGAGAGAGAGAGGGGGGGGGCGGAGAGAGGGCAGTGAGATGGAGAGAGAGAGAGGAGGAGAGGGAGAAGGGAGAGAGAGAGAGAAAGAAGAGAGAGAGAGAGAGAGATGGAGAGAGAGAGAGAGGTGAGAGAGAGGGGAGAGAAAAGGTGAGGAGAGAGAGAGAGAGAGAGAGAGAGAGAGGAGGGAAAGAGAGACGGAGAGAGAGGGATGGAGAAGGAGAGAGAGCGAGGGATAGAGGGAGGGACGTGAGAGAGAGAGAGAGACAGGGAGAGAGAGAGGAGGAGGAAAGAGACGGGGAGAATGAGAGGGAGAGAGAGGGTGAGGAAGAGAGAGAGAGAGGGAGCGAGAGAGTGAGAGAGAGGGAGAGACAGAGACAGAGAGAGAGGGAAAGAGAGACAGAGAGAGAGACACAGAGACAGACAGACAGACGGACAGAGATTCGAGCTGCTGCATCTACCAATCCGCAGACGTTTCTATTTCAGACGCATGAAGGGAGAAAACTCGTGGCCGCACCAGAAGAAGTAAAAGCCCTTCTACTTTTTTTGGTTGCACCTTGAAAGAATTTCTTATTTAGACTTTAGACCTTAGAGAGGACATTTCTCTAGGTTGGTATAAAAGATGAATCGGACTTTAAACGGAGAGAGGCTGAATCGTAAACTAGGTTGTTGAAATTTTCATCTCTATATATTGATATAATTATGTCGACTCAACTGATACGCGGGAATCTGTAAATTCCATTGCGATTGGTAGCTACTACGACCGTCAATCACGTGTTGTGTTTCCTCAGAAAGCGCGAGCGGGATAAAAGATGTATTGGTCATAGAATACATAGACGGGTCCACAATAGCTCAGCGGATTGAGCGTCTGAATCGTGATCCTGGTGATCCTGGAGTTGCGGGTTCGAATCTTCGCTGAGTAGCTCATCTGAATGACACAGAAAACGAATGAATAATACCAGCAGGCAGCTCTTCAGTCGGCTCTGCCCAGGTAGGCAGCCCGTTGTGTAAACGAGAGTGTGGATTGTAGAGCTCTTAGAGCTTGGGCTCCAACCTAGGATTCGCGCAACATAATCACTTGTAATAATAATGATAATAATAGGAACAGTAATGATGATAATAATGATGATAATAATAATAGAAATAATGATAATGATAATAATAATAATGATTATGATAATGATAACAATAATAATCATAATCATAATTCAGTCAATGTCACTGATAGCTTAGCCGACCAAAGAGCATTCCCCTCCCCATGTCAAAGTGGCAAGCGAGTTAAAAACAGACTTCTGTACGTTATAAAATGCTAAGTAACACCTGAAAAAAAGGGCCCTTTCCATTTTATTTTAAAGAAATCTCCTTCTATGCAAAATTTATCTCCGAATAAGGAATCCATACCTTAAGAGACATGTGTGTGTGTGTGTGTGTGTGTGTGTGTGTGTGTGTGTGTGTGTGTGTGTGTGCGTGCGTGCGTGCGCGCGCGCGCGTGTCCGTGTGTGTGTGTGTGTGTGCGTGTGAGTGTGTGTATGTGTGTGTGTGTGTGTGTGTGTGTGTGTGTGTGTGTACTGATTATCTGTACTGATTAAAGTGAGAATGATAAGGTTCTGGGCTAACTTAGTTGTTCCTGATTCTAAGAAGTATTCAAACAAAGTATATAATATCTTACATGAACTATATACAAAAGGAATTTTCGTTTCACCATGGCTTAGTTACGTTAAAAACATTTTATTTGAAACTGGTTTTGATTGTGTTTGGGAATCTCATTCATACACAAACAGAAGTAACTTATGTAAGTGTGTTAAAAAGGAGTTGCAAAATAATTATGCTCGTGATTGGCGCAGTTCTCTTGAAAACAGCAACAAGTGTGTATTCTATAAAAGTGTAAAGACTGTCTTTGGAAAAGAACATTATATTTCTACCTTACCAGATATTTATGTTATATCTTTATTTAAATTTAGATGTAGTAACCATAAATTGCAAATTGAAATTGGAAGACACCATAATGTTCCAAGAGAACTGCGTATTTGTCGTAACTGTGAAATGGGTGAAATTGGAGATGAATTTCATTGCATCATGGAATGTCCAAAATATAATGAACTTCTTGAAAAATTCATCCCTAAAAAATATCTAAAACCAAAGTCTGTTTTCAACTTTTGTAATTTATTTCAAAAAGGAAGACGCATTTGTTTGAATATTAGTAAGTTTCTAAAAAATGGGAAGATTGTTTAATGAGATCATTACAGTTCAACAGAATAAAGCATTTCGCAACTATGTTCACACATTGTTCTGAGTGAGTTTCGTATTTCTCTTTGTTACATTTGTATCCTCCATGCCCCAACAGGGGTCAAAGGATTAAATTTGAATTGAATTGAATTGAATTGTGTGTGTGTGTGTGTGTGTGTGTGTGTGTGTGTGGTGTGTGTGTGTGTGTGTGTGTGTGTGTGTGTGTTGTGTGTGAAGTGGTAGAAGGGGAGGTACGTGCGTGTGCGCGTGCGTGTGTAGACATTGTTGTCTGTCTGTACTGGATTTATCCAAAAATAAAGATTTCCTCCCTTTAAATAAAGACGTTTTTTTTATCGACCATTGTTGTGTGTGTCTATTCTAAATCTATCTACCCCCCCCCCCCCAAAAAAAAAAAACAAAAAACAAACAAACAAACAAACAAACAAACAAACAAACAAACAAACAAAAAAAAGTCTTCCCTTGAAATAAAGATGTGATTTTTTTCCCCTGGAATATTGTTTCCTTGTGTCCATTCTAGATTTATTTCCAAATAAAATGTTCTCGCCTTGAAGAATTTTTTTTCCTAGAACAATTTCTTTTTTTTTTACCTTCTATATACTTGCTTGACTCCCCAGCAATGACCCTCTCCCGCTGAAGACCAAATCCAATTCAAACGTACTTTATTACTCCTCATGGAAATTCGTTCGTGAACATACTGAATGACCAAGGCCTGGAGTTCCCATATTACGCTGATAATATTACGCCGGAATAGCTTGGGGGGCCGGAATAGCTCAGTGGCAGAGCGCCGGACTCGCGATCTTGGTGATCCTGGGGTTCCGGGTTCGAATCACCGCCGGGCCGTTTCGGTACTGAGTGGTTTTTTCCTCGGAGTTAACATTGGTTCTGACTCCATTTCGCAAATAGTCCGAATTATTATAAACCGAGGTTCCGTGTGTGAACGCACGCATAACATCTTGCACACACGTAAAATCCTGTCACCAACTTTCGGAAGAGAAGGCCAGTTTGGCGGTTGGTATGGATGACACGTTACACATAGCATGCACCCTGCGTGAGAAATGGAAAGAATGAAGGAAGTAAGGAAACTGAGTGAACGATATTGACTGGATGACACGGGAAACGACTGAACGAAGCGCCGGCAGGCAGCTCTTCAGTCGGCACTACCCAGGGAGGCAGCCCGTTGCGTACACGAGAGTGTGGATTGTCAGCGCCTAGAATCCATGGCAAAGCGCTTAATAATGCTCTGTTATCGTTATTATTATTATTATTTTATTATTATTATTATTGTTATTATTATTGTTATTATTATTATCATTACTATTTTGATTATTATGATTATCATTATCATTGTTATTGCTATTATCATCATCACCATCATTATCATCATTATTAATGTTATTATTATTATTGTCATTATTACTATTATTATTTCATTATTATTATTATTAGTGAATCTGCACTCTCACAACTCCTGACAAGCAGGAACTCTGTGGAGGCGTATTCCGCCGTCTGCCTCTGAGAAATGGCCAGGGTCAAGGTCAGTGACCGGCTCCACGGGGAATCCAGGGGTCACACGCCACAATTATTCTGCACAGGAAACACCCACCTCTCTTTCGCCTTCAACCAGCAGTTCTCTCCCTTGTGTTCTCTCTCCGCCAAAGATCAACGTGAAGTGAATTTTAGAAGAATATTTTTACAGTTGTAGGTAAATACCAAATACACGAACACGTTGGCAAGTTTGATGCTTAAACGAACCCGACTATGAATTAGTCATGGGGGTTGGGGGTGGGGGTGGGTGGGGGGAGGGGGGTGTCTCTTTCAAAGGGAGGTTACCAGGTGACAGTTTGAGCAGAAGGCTCTATTGAAAACGGTATAACTTCTATTTGTAGTGTTTTGGCCTGGGAGTGTTTTGGGCGTGGGAGTGTTTATTACGTGTAATAGCCTCCTTTTGAAAACGATTAAACTTCTGATGGTAGTGTTTGGAGCATGGGAGTGTTGATGTCGTGTAAGAGCCTTCTATTGAACACAATTAAACTTCTGTAGGTAGTGTTTTGGGCATGTGAGTGTTGATATCGTGTAAGAGCCTCTTATTGAAAACGGTTAAACTTCTGGTGATAGTGTTTTGGGCATGCTAGTGTTTATATCGTGTAAGAACCTCATACTGAAAACGATTAATAAACTTCTGTTGGTAGTGTTTTGGCCGTGGGAGTGTTTATATCGTGTAGAAGCCTCTTGTTGAAAACGGTGTAATTTCTGTT
>JAMYXO010005293.1:12500-15745 GCA_033310375.1 Conus canariensis
TCTCTCTCTCTCTCTCTCTCTCTCTCTCTCTCTCTCATCCCCTGTATCCCCTGTGTGTGTTGAGCAAACAAACAAGTGCAAATGCTTCAAAGCGAAACTCATGTATAATTCTCGATGTCATGGAAGCCTCGTCTGTGGTGTGCAAGGTTTCAGTAAATTTATAAATTTCCTGGCCTTTAAAACCAGGAAATTTATAAATTTCCTAGACTTTTTAGGAAATTTGTAAATTTCCTGAGTGAAACAGTAACTTTATAAATTTACTGAAATGTTTAGGAAATTTATAAATTTCCTGATTTGATAAATTTACTGTAACATATACATGGGTAGAGGCAGACCTGAGAGAGAGAGAGAGAGAGAGAGAGAGAGAGAGAGAGAGAGAGAGAGAGAGAGAGAGAGAGAGAGGAAAGAGAGGAGGGAGTGTGGGAGTGGGGAAAGGGTAGAAAAAAGGGTGACAGGGGGTCGGTGGGTGGGGCGACACAAGAGAGGAGTTTGGGGAACAGGCTGAAGGGGGGGGGGGGGGGTGGAGTGGGACGGGAGAATAGTTGGATAGGAGGGTGGAAGATCAGTCGGAGTGTGGGGATTCGGGATGGAGGGGGGGGGATAGTTGAATAGGATAGGAGGGTGGCAGATCGGTCGGGGTGGGGGATTCGGGATGGAGGGGGGGGGGATAGTTGGATAGGAGGGTGGGAGGTCGGTCGGAGTATGGGGGATTCGGGATGGGGGGGAGGGGATAGTTGGATAGGAGGTGGGAGGTCGGTCGGAGTGTGGGGGATTCGGGATGGGGGGGGGGGGAGGGGATAATTGGATAGGAGGGTGGGGAGATCGGTCGGAGTGTGTGGCTGATTCGGGATGGGGGGAGGGGGGATAGTTGGATAGGACGGTGGGAGGTCGGTCGGAGTGTGGGGGATTCGGGATGGGGGGGGGGGGGGGGGGGGGATAGTTGAATAGGAGGGTGGGAGATCGGTCGGAGTGTGGGGATTCGGGATGGGGGGGGGGGGAGGGGGGATAGTATGGATAGGAGGGTGGGAGATCGGTCGGAGTGTGGGGGATTCGGGATGGAGGGGGGGGGGATAGTTGGATAGGAGGGTGGGAGATCGGTCGGAGTGTGGGGGATTCGGGATGGGGGGGGGGGGGGGGAGGATAGTTGGATAGGAGGGTGGGAGATCGGTCGGAGTGTGGGGGATTCGGGATGGGGGGGGGGGGGATAGTTGAATAGGAGGGTGGGAGATCGGTCGGAGTGTAGGGGATTCAGGATGGGGGGGAGGGGGGGAGATGGGGGGAATAGTTGGATAGGAGGGTGGGAGATCGGTCGGAGTGTGTGGCTGATTCGGGATGGGGGGGGGGGGGGATAGTTGGATAGGAGGGTAGGAGATCGGTCGGAGTGTGGGGGACTCGGGATGGAGGGGGGGGGGGGCGTAGTTGGATAGGAGGGTGGGACATCGGTCGGAGTGTGGGCGATTCGGGATTCGGATGGTGCCAGTGATGGGTTTAGTGTTTCTCTATCTGTCTGTCTGTCTGTGTCTGTATGTCTGTCGCTTTGTCTGTATTGTCTGTCTTGTGTGTGTGTGTGTGTGTGTGTGGTGTGTGTTGTGTGTGTGTGTGTGTGTGTGTGTGTGTGTGGTGTGATGAAGAGAGAGAGAGGAGAGAGAGAGAGAGACAGAGGACAGAGACAGAGACAGAGACACAGAGACACAGAGAGAGATGGAGAGAAAGAGAGAGAGGAATGGTTTTTTTTTGGAGGGGGGGGGGGTGGGGGTTTGCCTAGTTATGAGCGCGCGCGTGATCGTGCATGTGTCTACGCAAACACGTGTTCTTGCCTGTACGTGTGCGTGTGTGCTGGGTGGGTGGATGGGGATGGGGGTTGCGTGCGTGCATGCGTGCGTGCGTGTGTGTTTGTGTACGTGCTTTGTGTTGTACGTGCACGCGTGGTGTGTGTGTGTGTGTGTGTGTGTGTGTGTGTTGTGTGTGTGTGTGTGGTGTGGTGTGTGTGTGTGTGTGTGAGAGAGAGAGAGAGAGAGAGAGTGTTTTGATGATCTGTGAGTGAGTAAGTGAGTGAGTGTGTTGTGTGTGTGTGTGTGTGAGAAGAGAGGAGTGAGTGGAGAGAGAGAGAGAGAGAGATGTGTGTGTGTGTGTGTGTTTTTGTGTCTGAGTGAGTAAGTGAGTGAGTGGTGTGTGTGTGTGTGTGTGTGTGTGTGTGTGTGTGTGTGTGTGTGTGTGGTGGTGTGAGTGAATGTGTGTGTGTGGTGTGTGTTGTGTGGTGAGTGTGGGGAGTGAGTGAGTGTGTGTGTGTGGTGTGTGTGTGTGTGTGAGTGATGTGTGTGTGTGTGTGTGTGTGGTGTGTGTGTGTGTGTGTGTGTGTGTGTGTGTGTGTGTGTGTGTGTGCAGGCGCTCAAGTGCGTATGTCTGTGTCCAAATGTTTATCTTTCAAATTATCTTTTACGTTTTCGAACGAGGCGTTCCAGATGTGTTGAAAGAGAGGAAGGGAGGTGAGAGAGAGAGAAGAGAGAGAGAGAGAGAGAGAGAGAGAGAGAGAGAGAGAGAGAGGGAGGGTGTTGGGAGGGGGGGAGGGGGTGCACTGAGGGAAGGAAACAGGCGAAGAGGGGGGAGTGGGGGAGAGAGGGGGAGGGTGTGGATGGTGAGAAGGGGCGAGGGGGCGCAGATTTAATCTCTTGATTTCTGATTCTTCCGTGGCTTGCAACTCACACGTGCATCTGTTTCATTGAATGGAGGTCTACGTGGATGAACGTCTGTTAGCTAAACTCTGTAAGGCAGTAAGTCTTCGTCTTCGTCATCGTCTACGAAAGCGGTATGTAGAGTTGATGTGTTCGTCTGTTTGTAGTTGATGAAACAGCACAGACATAGAAAATAATTATTCATCTTATCCCTTTTGCCTTCACAGTATACACCACTGTCCCTCAAATGTAAAATATCTTTTGGTGGTATTTGACATTAAAAAAGGATAAACCGAAACAAATGTCACACATAGACACCAGCGCGCGCGCGCCGCGCGCGCGCGCGCGCACACACACACACACACACACACACACACACACACACACACACACACACACCACACACACACACACACAACGCACGCACGGACGCACGCACGCACGCACGCACGCACGCACACACACACACACACACACACACACACACACACCACACACACACCAAAAACAACGCAACAACGACAAAAAGAACTTGAACAATGAAAACAAAAAACCAACAACACATATTGACAA
>JAMYXO010005294.1:0-15745 GCA_033310375.1 Conus canariensis
ACGGCAAAACACTCACACAACAAAAACCCCACACAAAAAACCAAAACACACACACACACACACACACACACAACACCCAAAACCCCCAAACAAAACACACCCACCGGGGGACGATTGGGCAGGGGCAGAGAGCAAGAGAGAGAGACCATTTTCGCACAAAGGTTTCAGAAATTTAAAAAAACTGATAATATTATTGTGAAGAGTATTGGGGTCAGTAGATATGGAATATGAAAAAAAAAAAAAACAAAACATGTTTGTTTTGTGTTTGTAGTGGTGTGTGTGGTGTGTGTGTGTGTTGGGGGGGGTTTTTTTTGTGTGTGTTGGTCTGTTTTGTGTGTGTGTTTGTGAGTGTGTCGTCTGACTGTCTTTTATGGGGTGTGTGTGCTCTGTGGGTCTGTGGTTGTGTTTTGTTTGTTATGTGTCTCTGTGTGTGTCTTTGTGTTTTTGTGTGTGTTTTGTGTGTGTTTTGTGTTTTGGGTTTGGTTTGTGTGGGGTAAAGTGTTTTTGAGGGTTTTGGGGAAAGCGAGCCCTTTTTGTGTGGTTTTTTGTGTGTGCGGTGTGTGTGTGTGTGTGTGTTGTGGGGTGGTTTTTTGTGTGTGGTTGGTTTTTGTGTGTGTGTGTGTGTGCGGTTTTTGGTTTTTGTGTTTTTAGTGTGTGTGTGTGTGTTGTGTGTGTTTGTAGAGGAGAGAGAGAGAGAGAGAAAAAGAATTAGAAAAAGAGGGGAAAGGTCCCCGAGAGGGGGAGAGTGGGGAAAGAGATGCCCGGTTTTTGTTTTGTGAAAGGGTTTAATTGGGGAAATTTGTTTTTTTAGCGCGACATAGAGAAAAGGGGGTTTCCTCATGGGGGGGGAAAAAAAAACACGGGAAAAAAGGGGGGGGTAACCCAAAAAGCCTTTCTTGGGGCAGGGGCCAAATATTTAAGTCCCTTTTTAAAAAGCCCCCTCCAAATTTTACCCTATAAAAGGAAATGTCCAAAGGGTAAACAAGCAAAACAAGGGGCAGAAACCCAAAAGCTAAGGGGGATGTTTTTTTTTTTTTGGGGGGTTTGGGGGGGGGGGGTGGGGGGGGGCTTTTTCTTTCCAAAAAAAAAAATTGGGGAGGGGAGAAAAACCCAAAACAAGAGGTAAACTAATTTTTGGGAGAAGGGTTGGGGATAGGGCAGGCCCTCCCATAAAAAGCCCGAAATTTAAAAAAAAAAAAAAAAAAAAAAATTTTAAGTGGAAGAAATTGGGGAAAAAAGGGAAATTTTTTTTTTTTCTCAAAAAAAAAGACAAAAAACAAAAAACCTTATGCATCACGAATCCCCCCCCAACCGGCCCCCCCCGAACCCCACCCACCCACCCCCCCCCCCTGCCCCCCCTTTTTTTCCCCCCTCAAAAATTTTTCCTTCCCCCCCCCCCCCCCCCCCCCCCCCCCCCCCCCCCATACCCTTTCCCCCCTGCATCCTTTTTCCCGCTTTCCCCCCTCAAACCCCCCTCCCCAAACCCTTCCCCCGGGAAAAAAAAAAAAAAAACGTGGAAACGATCACAGACAACAAACTGTCCCGGCACCCCTGGCCCCAAATTTAAATTTTGGGAAAATATTCCCCCCCTACCCCCCCCCCCTTTTTTTATCTTTCCAAACCCCCCCTCCTTTCCCCCTTTCCAAACAAACGGCTGCAATGGAAAAACAAACAAAAAACCCAATGCAAAAGGAATGAAGACAAATTTGGTGGATGGATCCCCCTCCCTGCCCCTTTCCCGAAAATTTTTGGGTTTCTGGGTTCTCTTTTTCCGGGCTCTGTTTTCTTTTTAAATTTTTAGAGTTTTTTCCTCTCACGCCCATAAAAATTATTTTTCTTCACAAATTTTTTTTTTTTTTCGTGTGTTAAAAGTTTGTTCCCCTCGGGATCTTTCTCGTCTGGGTTTTCTTCTCCCCTGGGACTGTCCCCTCCGTTTTCTGTTTTTCTTTTCTCTGTCGACTACTGTCCCGTTTGCCTCTCTTTCTCTCTCACTCTGGGGTCTCTCTTTTTTGGTTTTTTCTCCCCCCCCCCGGTCTCCCCGTTCTCTCCCCCCACCCCCCCCCCCCCCCTCCTCGGGTTCTCTCCTATTTTTGGCTTCTTTTTGGCCCTCTCTTGCTCTCTTTTTTCTCTGTCTCTTTTTTTGTCCCGGTCTGCCTGTCTGTTAGGGCTGTCTTTGTTCTGTCTTACCCTTTCTCTCTCTTCCCCCTTCCCTCCCCCTCCTCGGTCCCCTCATGCTCTCCTCGCTCTCCCCTTTTCTGCTCGCCTCTCACTCTCTCTCTTCATTTTTTTTTTTACCCGATCAGATCGAAAAATTTTTCTTTCTTCTGTGTCCAAAATTCCCTTTTTCAGCTGCCATTTAAATCTGGGGAAAAAACACCCAATGTAGGCAAAGGGGCCCCGAAGGCTGGATCAAATGATTTTTGTTTGTTTCCCTAAAAAGAAACCCGAACTGTCCCCCACTGATTTTTAAAAATTTTTTTTCTGAAACCCCCCCCCCCCCGTCCCTTTCCCCCCTCCCCAAAAAACCCAAACCCAACGTGTTTTACCAGGCAACCTTTTTTTAAATTTTTTTGAAAAATCAAACGGCAACAGAAAGAAATTGGGGAAAGGGGTTAAAAGCTAGGGTTTTCCCAAAATTTGGAAATAGATTAATTTAAAAGATTAAAAAAAACACAGCATCAAACATTAATCGCACAAAAAAAAATTTTTGTTGCTTGGGGTTCAAAAGGTAAATGAACCATTTTTGGTTTTTTAAATGTTTTTCCAAAATTTAAAAAAACGAAAAAACAGATCAAGTTCATTTATACACAAACCTCATGGGCGATAATGAACATCGAGAAAGGGGCCGAAAATTTTTGAAAAATTTTAAAGTTTTTTTTCCCCTTCTAAAATTTAAAATTTTACAGAAGAAAAAAAAATTGAAAAAAAATCTCCGGGGGTGGGTGTTGCAAAAAGAGTAAATCTTAAAAGGGGTTTTGTTGAAAGGATTTTTATCTTAAAGGGGGTTTTGTTGTTAAAAAAGGGTTTTATTTTTTAAAGGGTTGTTTGTTTAAAAGGGGTTTTTTTAAAAGGGAAAGCGCGAGAAAAAGTTTGTTTTTTTTTTTTTTTTTTTTTTTTTTTCCTTTAAAAGACCTTTTTGAGTTGAATTTTCCCCCGCTGTGAAACCTTTTTTATTTGGGCCCCTTTTCAGTCGGCTGGCAAAAAACCCCAAATTTTTGGTGGCCCGGGGCCCCCCAAAGGGTTGGGGACAAGGGAATGTGGTTTTGGGAAGGTATAAGAAGACTTGGTTTGGCTTTGTATTGGTTCCGGGGATAAGCAAATTTCGGATTTTTTGTTTGTTTAGAATGGTTTACCGGGAAACGAAATAAGGGAAAATCTGTCAAAGGGAAAACTGCCCGACACCCTTTTTGGCAAACAAACCCTAAAAAGGTTTCTGATTTTTTTTAACAAAGGGGGAAAGGGGAACACCTAAGAAAAGGGAAAAAATTTTTAAATTAAAACCATTCAATTTTTACGTCAATGGGCCTTTTTTTTTGTGGTTTTAATTTAAAACCCTCTTCTTTTGCTGCCGTCTATTTCAGGTTTTTTTATTTAAAGGGTACGCCCAAAAGGGGTTGGGCCCTAGAAACTTTTGCCTTTCCCCTCTCCCCTCCCCACAAAAAACACTCTCACCCCCTTTAGGGCTCGGGGCCAAAAGGAGCCCGCCCCCTTTTTTACCGGGAATTGGGAAAAACAAGTTTGTTTTTGAACCCTTTTTTTTGTAACCATTAAAAAAAACTTTGATATTAATCTGTTTCCAAAGAAGGCCTTTTAAAGAAAACGGGCGTCAGGAAGGGAGACAAAAGTGGTTTTAAATCGAGGAAAAAACAGAGATAATAAAATACTGATAAAGAAAAAATGATAAAGAAAAAAGAAGGGTGGTCAAAATATTTTAAAAAAAAAAAAATTTTTTTCCGACGGGCCCCCGTTTTTTTTTCCAAAAGCCTATCTTTTGGGCCCAACTGGATGAAAATAAGTGAATTTCCCCGTTTTTATTTTTTGTTTTTTCCTGAGTGTTGTTTTTATCCCCGCCTGTAAAAAGACCTAGGGTCAAAACCCGTTTTTTTTGGGCTTGTAGTTCTTTTGGCAAGGTTTTTTTCATCAAAATTTCCTTTCCAAAAAGTAAATCATGGGGATATCCCCCCCCCCCCAAACCCCAACCCCCCCCCCCCCCCCTCATCCCCTCAGACTTTGTTTCCCCAAAAAAAACACACACAAAACACTCAGAGAGGAGGAGAGAGAGAGGGGAGAAGAGAGGGGGGAAGAGAGGGGAAAAAGAGAGGAGAGAGAAACAGACAGAAAAAACAACCCGACAGGACAAAAAGCGAGAGAGATAGGCCCGACGACACCCCAAAAAGGGGAGGGAGGGGGAGGGGAAAGAAGTAAGGGTGGAGAGAGGGGAGAGGGGGAGAGGGAGAGGGGAGAGAGAAGAAAAGAGAGAAAAGAAAGAGAGAGGGGAGGGAAGGGAAAATGTTTTACAAAATGCATAACTTAATTGGGCCAAGAAACCAAATTTGGTTTTTTCAAAAAAGGACCCCCTGGTTTTGCCTAAATGGTCCCTCAAACCCTTTCAATAATTCCTTTTTTAAAAAACATCAATTGAAATTTTTTTAAAAATTTTAAGCCAGTCTAACCCAAAACTGGACCAATCTTTTAGCAAAAGGCCCCCTTTTTGCCGGGAAGAAGGGGGAAAAGAAAAAAAGGAAGGAAGAAAAGAAGAAGAAAAAAAAAATAATTTAAAAAAAGAAGAAAAGAAAACGAAGAAAAGAAAAACAAAAAACAAAACAATAAAAAGAAAAAAAAGATGAAGAAGAACAAGGGAAAATAAAAAGAACAAGAAGAAGAAACCAAAAAAAACAAGAAAAAAAAAAATAAAAAAAAACAAACCCCCAAAAAAGTCAGACAGAAAGAAAAAGGGAAAAAGGAAGAAAAAGAAAGGAAAAAAAAATAAAGACCGTTTTAAAAAACCCCACTCCCATTTATGTTAAAAATTTTAATATTTAAAATTTAGGAAGAAAAAAAAGTTTGGGGAGAGGGCAAAAAGAGGGACAGAGGACCGGGCGACCCGGGCAGACAGACAGCTTTACTTTACAGACAGAGTGGGGCTTAAAAATAAAAGGGCAAACCCGAACCCCCGGGGCAGACAGAGCTTTGGTCACTTTAGCCTCATCCCCGGTTTTTCCCGTTCCCCCGTTTTAGTGTCTGAATTTTCACTAATTTGTCCCCTGCAAAGTTCTACGCACTGACTGAAAAAAACCCAGGGACCTTTTGGGCCTACAACGTCATATTTTTAGGGAAACCAGTGACCCCCGGCTGGGGGTTTTTACCTGATGAACAGAGAATCACCCCCATCCCTCCCCGTAGGTCTGGAAAACGGGCCATTAGATTTCGCAAAAAAAAAAAAAAAACCACTTAAAGATTTTAACATATCCAAACATATCTTTTTAACCCAATTTTTTTGGGAGTCCCTTCCTTTACGTTCGTTACCCCTATTTCCTCTTTCCCCCCCATTGGGCAATGAAGGGTTGAAATTCTTTTACTTTCTCTAAATTTCCCCCCTTTCCCCATTGGACAATTTAAAAGGTTTATTTATGGACGTTACTCATTTCCTCTTTTTCCCTTAAATGACAATTTAAGGGGGATTATGGACGGGGGGAAATATCAGAGCATCAAAAAAGGGGGAAAACGTTTTTCCAAAAAAATCAAATCTGGGAGACTTGTCTGGAAAATTAGGGCCCCACCGACCCCAGGGGGTTTCTTCAAGATGACACTGTTTTTTTTATAATTACCCCCTCCCCCTCCTCTCCCCCTCTCTCCCCCTCTCCCTCTCCCTCTTCCCCTCTTCCCATTTTCTCCCCCCTCTCCCCCCAACCAACCCCCCCCCCACCCCCCCACACACACACCACAAAACACCACAAAACAACCCCACACAATTTTCCCCCCTCCCCTCTTCCCCTCCTCTTTCCCTCCCCTTTTTCCCTTCCCCCTCTTCTCCCCTTTTCCCCCCCCCATCCCCTCTCTCTCCTCTCTTTCCCCCTTTTCTCTCTCTTTTCTTTCCCCCCTATTTTTCTTTTCTCCTTTTTCCCCCTCTCTTCTCTCTTTTCCCCTCTCTCTCTCTCTCTCCTCCTTTTCTCTCTTCCCCTTTCCCCCCCTTTCTCTCTCCCTCTTCCCCCCACTCTTCCCCTTTTCTCCTCCCTCTCTCTCTCCCTCTTTTTTCCCCCTCCTCTCTTTTTCTCCCCTCTCCCCCCCTTCTCTTCTCCCTCTCCCTCTTTCCTTTTCCCTCCCCCCCCTCTCTCTCTCCTGTCTCTCTCTCCTCTCTCCTTTTCTCTTTTCTGTCCCATCCCCCCCCCCCCTTATTTTCCCCCCCCCTCCCCTTCTCTCTCTCTCCCTTTTCCCACCCCTCCCCCTTCTCTTTTTCTTCTCCCCTCTCTCCCCTTTTCTGGCATGATCCTAGTTTATTGCAAATGACCAATTTTTTGCGCATTTCAAACTCTTTAAAACAACTAATGTGATAGAAACCATACATTTGAAAAGGATTTTAAACCCGATATATTAAGAGTGGGGCTAAAGCAAGTTTTGGGTTTGGTGTTTCTTTAAAGGGTTTCTTGTCACCGTTTTTTAGATTGTTTGTGAGTGGAAAAATGAAAAGACCTGTCGTTTTTTTTAACCTCCAAGGAAATGGGAAAACCAAATTTTCCCTTTTTTTCTGTCCTGCTTTTCATGACCTCCGGATAAAATTCATAAACCCCAAATTTTTTTTCTGCCCCCTTTGTATTTTCGGGATTTAAAATTTACCCCTGGGGGTTCAAAAAAATTTGGAAAAATTTTCCCTCTTTAACCCCTTTTCTGTACATCTAGGAAGCCAAAAGAGGTTAATACTGTGTTTATTCCAAATTTAACTTTTGTATATGATAAGGTATTTTGCTTTCTCTTGTAATTTTTCCTTTTTCGAAATTTGATATAAAGTGTTTTTGGCGGGGGGGGGTTACCCCCCTTCTTTATGGGTAATGGGTTAATGGGGAATTTTTGATTTTGTTGGAATTCCCCTTTTTTTTAAACGGGAGGAGGGGGGAGAGACCCCCCGAAGACTCCCCTTGTTTTTTCTCTCCCCCGCTCTCAAATTTTCCCCTCCCCTTTTCTCTTTCTCTCCCCCCCCTTTTCCCCTCTCCTTTTCCCCTTCTCTCCCTTCTCTTCCCCCTCCCTTTTGTTCTCTTCTCCCCCTTCTTTTCCCCTTTCCCCTCCCCCCTTCTCTCTTCCCCCCTTCCCCTTCGCCCCCCCTCTCTTTTTCCCCCTCCCCTTCTCCCCCCTCGGGAATTTAAATTTTAATCCTCCTCCCCTAAACTCCTTGGGGGTTTTTTTGGGGGTTGGGGGGCCCCTTTTCGGGCCCCCACAGCTAGGGCTGAAGGGTTGGTAAGCCTTCGGGCCCCTTTTTTTCCCCTTCCCGTTGGGGGAATATTTCTCTCCTCCCCCCCTCCCTCCCCATCCTCGTTTTCCCCTTTTCCGTTTTCCCTCCTCTCTCTCCTTCTTCTCCTCCCCGGGCCCTTTTTAAGGGGGGGGAAAATGGCCCCTTTAAACCCACCCCCTTTTTTTCCCCAAACACCCCCTCCTCCCCTTTTCCTTTTGGGGGGGGTTACCTTGCTTCCCTTCCCTAAGGGGATTGGGGTTAAGGAGGGCGGGAAAGAGAAGCGAAGGGGAAGAAGACCCCCCCAACAAAAGGGAGCCCCCAAGGGGAAAAGGGGGAGGGGTTAAGCCCCCCCTTTTGCCTCCCCCCAACCCCCAACCCTCCCCCGTTTTTGCCCCTTAAATCCTTTTCCCCCCAACCCCCCATTTCCCCCCCCTAACCCCCGGACCCCCCCCCACCCGAAACCAACCCCCTTTTTTTATTGGGGCCCCCTCCCCCCTCAAAAGGGGGGGCCCCGGGTTTTAAAGCCCCCACAGCATGCTGAAGGTTTGGGGGGGCCTTCATGACCCCGTTTTCCCCCAACTGAATTGGGAATCTCTCTCCCCCCTCCCCCTCCTCCCCTTTTCCCTCCCCCCTCTCCCCCTCCCCTCTCTCCCCCTTTTATCTTTTTTCCTCTCCCCCCCTCTCTCCTCCCCCATTTTTGAATTAGTTTTTGGGAAACCCCTCCCCAAGGCGGGGGGGGTCCCCCCCACAGCTTTTCTAAAGGGGTTTTTTTGGTAAAAGCCTTCATGCCCCCCGGTTTTCCCTGCTGAATTGGAGTTCTCTTCCTCTTTTCCTCCCCTTCCCTCCCCTCTCCCCCCCTTCCTTTTCTTTCTTTTCTCTCTCCCCCCTCCCCCCTTCTCTCCCCCCTCTCTCTCTTCTCCCCCTCCCCTCTCCCCCCTTCTAATTTTGTAATTGGGGGAAACCCACCTTTTTCTCTCAAAAGGGGCCCCCGGGGTCACCCCCACACTATGCTAAAAGGTTTGGTAAGCCTTCATGATCCGTTTTCCCCTAGCTAAAATTGGAGATCTCTCCTTCCCCCTCCTCTCTTCCTTCTCTTTTCCTCTCTCTTAAAAAATCCCCAATACCAACCCCGGGGGTCCCGCACCCCTCACCACAACACACCCCAAAACACCCAAAACAAACACACAAAAACACCACACCCAAAAACACAAAACCACAAAACCCCAATGGGGAGGGGGGAAAGATGGGGATGGAGACGGGGGAAAAAAGGGGGGGGGGTGGGGGGGGGGGGGGAAAAGAGGGATTTTTAGGATGGACTGGGCTGGAGTGAGGAGAGGGGGGGGGGGCGGGAAATAAATTTGTTTTACGGGTCTCCCCAGAAAGGGCCCATTTTTTTAAAATTTTCCGCCTCCCAACCCCTCCTTCGGGTTCTGTTTGGTTTGATGGGGAAAAGAAAAAATTTCTATCTGGATGTTTTTGCTTTCTCATACAGCATTTTCGACCAGTTTTAGGGCTGGGGTGCGGGCCCCCCCCCGGGGGGGGCCCAGGCAGGGTTAAAACCGGAGGGCCCTCTGATTTTGGGAGAATGGCCCGGGCCTTTTTGGGAGCTTCCCTTGACTGAATGTCGCGAGAAAAAACTGAGACCTCGGTGTTTCCCTTGAAAGCGGCAGAAAACAGTTTTTTCTCCAACCTTCCCCCTTTCTGTTTCACTCAGGGAGCAAGAAGAAAGGCACGATGTTGTTGAGGGGGGAAAGGGAATGGATCACCGACTAAATAGGAAAAGGGTTCAGGATTTTTACAATGCCCTGAATTTGTCGGACCCTTTCCGCAGAAAGAAAAGCCCGCGGGTTTGGGGCCTTTTTTGCAGAAAAAAATTTCCCGATGTTGGGGGGTCCACTCCAACTTGTCAATGACTTTTGCCGAAAAAATTTATTGGTGCGCCCCAATGGGGCCACCTCCCCCCTTTTAATTTGGGATGACAAGCGGGGGGGGGTTGCTGCTTGGGTTTTCCTTTGGGGAAAAATTCGATGACCATTTTCCTCTTTTGGTGACATTGAGCTAAAAGGAAGCTCCTGTCCCCCGGGTCCACCGACTCGGGCCACTGCCTCTCGGGACTTGGTTTCATTTAGAGTCCCTGGATCAAAAAAACTTTAGAAATTGTTTACAACACTCTATTCACGGAACAAAGCATAAAAGCAAAAAGAAGTTGGGGACATTGCTGAAAAAAGCCCACCCCTTCCCAAAAAAAAGGGAAAAAAAAAAAAAAAAAATCGACAAGCACGTGGGAAAGTAAAAATGCTGCGTAAACCCCTTTTTTTCTTTTTGGACCCCTTTTTTTTAAAATAAAATGGGTTTTTCCCCCCCCCCTTCAGTTTTCACGCGCAAAAAAAAAACCAAGGGCATTTCAACACATGCAACGAATCTCTGCACTTTTTCAGCAAAAACCCCCAGGGAGCTGTTTAAAAGATGGAAGGGAAAAAAAAAATAAAAAAAAAAAAAATTGGGCAAATAAAAATTTTCAGGAAAAATTTTATTCAATTTTTTGCAGCTTCAAAAAACCAAAAAACCCAGATTCGTAAGCAGGGGCGCGGAAAAATAGGGCCCCTAAACAATAAAAAATAAAGCGCACGTAATTTTTTTCTTTTCCCCATTTTTTGTCCCTGAAAAAAGAAATGTGAAATTTTAAAAGTCCCCTATTGGTAAATTTAACTGGATGAAAACAAAAAAGTTGGAAAACCGGAGAGGATTTCATGCCCCGGTAAGAAAAGGGGGTAGGGGGAGAAAGAAAGAAAAAAGATGGGGGAATTGGGGGAAAAATGGTGCGAAAAGTTTTGGATGGAAACAAAAACACACACACACAACCACACACACCCCACACAAAACACACACACACAACACCCCACACACACAACAAAAAAACCAAAACACAAACACACACACACACACACACAACCCCTAGCCCCGCACGCATGCACGCACGCACCCTTTTTCGGCTGGTTAAAAAAAAACTTGATTATAAAAGTACTTGATACATAAAACTTGAGTAGAAAAATAGATAGATAGATAGATTGATGTTTGATAGATAGATGATAGATAAAAGATAAAATAGAAAAACTTTATATTATAATAGTAGGAAAAAGAATAACATAAAAAAAAATCAAGGTCAAAAAAAACAAATCAACAAGTTTGTTAACATAATTAGTTTTGGGTTTTAGACGTAGGGGAAAGGAAGTGATCAGGGGAAGGGAAAAACGGGTGGTGGGGTGTGTGTGTGTGGGGGGGGGGGGGGTTTTTTAAATTAATTAAACATCCGAGGCCGGCTTACTGTTTGGAAGACCCCTTTGTTCCCCGAGGTTTTTTCGATCCCCCCTGTAGTCTCCCTTTTTTCTTCCTATTTTTCGATGCTTGTTTTGTGACGGGGTTTTACGGATTGGGCCCCTGTGGGTTTTTGGGCCGCCAAATGCATTGCCATTAAAATTTCATTCCCAAAGAATGAAGGAAAAACCGTCCCAACGCACAGCGGGCTTTCGAAACCACAACAGGTCCAAACCCCCCTAACTAAAGGCACCAAAACGTTTTTTTTGATAAATTTGAGACATTTTTGCATCATTTTAGGCAAACCAGAAAAAGGTTTAGAAAAAACAGATAAAATTTTTGTAGGGGTATTAGAATGGTCAAAGGGATTTATGAAATTTTGATCTTTTAAAAGCTAGGGGAAAAAAAAAACACACAAAAACACCACACCCCCCAACCCCCAAACAAAACACCCCAAAACACAACCCACAAAACACAAAAAAACACAAAAAACAACCCCACACACATTCCCCACCCCGTAAAAACCCGGGATGGGGACGCCAAAAACACCCCCAAAGGGGACGCACGCCCCCAACACACACAAAACCCCCACACACAAAAACAAAAACACACACGGGCGCTGCGCGGGGCGGGACGGGACACGCCAAACCCCCCGCCAAAAAGCACACACCAAAACAAACATTTTAAAGATATTCAAAAAAACACGGGAAAACAACCACAAAAAACCCACACACACACACACACACACACACACCACACACACACACACACCCCACACCCAACACCCCCCACTTTCAAAACCGTACACCCCCAAAGCACGCAAGCCCCGCCGCACGCCGCAAAACACACACACAAACCAAAAAAACACACGCGCCGCGCGCAAGCCCAAAACGCACACACAACCCAAAATGTTTATGAAATTCAAAAGCAAGGGAAAACAACCACTATACACACAAAACACCCACACACCCACCCCACAGCCCCGGACGCACGCCCAGCCACCCAAAGCACGGAAAGCACCCCCACACAAAAAACACACACAAAACACCACACACAAAACCCACACAACACACACACCACACCCCACAAAACACCACACACCCGTTTTGGCTGAAAGACTTTGTTTTGGGCCGAGGAAGTATCTCAGGGGGGGGGACGGGCGGGCGCACGAAAAACCCTTTTTCACATAAATTCAAAGTCCAAAACAACCCGATCAAGCTGATTTTAAAGCTGTATATTTAAAAAGAAAGTTTCTGGGCCCCAAGAGAAAATTTCGGGAGGGGTGAGAGAGAGACGGGGGAGAGGTAAAAGGGGGAGGGGAGGGGGATGGGGAGAAGGGGAAAGGGGTAGAGGAGAGGGAGAGAACCCCTTCGCAGGGAAAATTCTTTCTTTTTCCCCCCAAATTTTCCCAAAAACCTTTGTAGGAGAAACCACGGCATGGCCAAATGAATATAACGCCACGCGCGGGGCACACACACACACAAAAAAAACCAAAACACACACAAAAACCCCACACCACACACCCCCCACAAAAACACACACCCCACACACCTGCGCGGGCGCGCGCAAAGCACGCACGCAACCACACACCACCCCACAAAACACACACACACACACACACACACAAACACACCTCAAAACACCCCCACGCACGAGCACCATGACGCACGCCGCAACAGCACACACAGAAAAATGGGGCAGGTGCCGACATTTCCAGGATGGTCTTTCAGGGTTCTGAGATAATTTCTACAGTCCTTTTAAAAGGGGTTTCCGAATAACTTTAGAAGGATGAGGTTTTTTTTTTCGGGATTCCTTTGTTCTCCCCCTCTCCCCCCTCTCTCCCCTCGGCCCCTTTTCTCTCTCTCTCTTTTTTCTTTTCCCCCTCCCCCTTGCCCCCCTCTCCCCCTTTTTCTACTCCCTCGGATTTGGTCAATGTTTAAAATTTTTTACAAGTCTGTATTCCTCCCCTTTTTTCTGTCCGTTTTTTTGCCTTTTACTTTTGCGGGCTGTTAAGTCTGTGTGGTTCTCAAAGTCTTGGTTTTTCCCCTCGTCCCTTTTTTCTCTTTGTTTTTGACTGTTTTCTATTCTTTTCTTTTTTCTCCCTCCTTTTCCCCTTCCTCCCTGCCCCTCCCTCTCTCTCACCTCTGTCTGGGCCCCGTCCCGTCTGTCTCTCTGTCTGTCTGGGCTTTCCTCTCATTTTTTTGGGGCCCTTTTCCATTTTTGAGAGACAGACAGAAGAGAAGAGGTGGGCAGGAAGAGACAGACAGAGAGAAAGATCTTTCCCTCCTTTGGATGACCCCCTTCTTTTCTGCATGGGCCACGTTTCCTTTTTTTGGGCTAACGGACAGCAGAAAAAGGGTAAAGAGACAAAAAAGGCAAAGGGTCCCCAAATATCGAAGGAACAAGAGTGCCGTCATTTTCAGGCTAAAGGTTCAACGCCCGGGAGCTAGCCGATTTGAAAAAGGGCCCTTTTTACATGCGTTTGCCGGGCCATTTACAACTGGGGGGTAAAAGCAATGAAAAATCCCGTCTTTTGTCCGTTCTCTTTTGCTTTATCCTCGGGTTTTGCTCTTGGTTTTTGGGTTTTGAGCGAAATTTTCTCTCTCTCTCTTTTTCCTCCCTCTCTGGGTTTTCCCCTCCCCTGTTTTTCTTTTTCTCTTCCCCTCCCCCTCTCCCCTTCCCCCTCTCTCTCTCTCTCTCCCCTCTATCTCTTTCATTTTTTTTTTTTTGGGCCCTCTTGTTTTGTGTTTTTTTTTTTTTTTCCCCCTTAACCCCCTTTAATTTTTTTCTCTGCTGCACTGTTGTCTGTTTTTTTCGGTGTCCCTCTGTTTTTTGTCTGGGGCCGCCCCAAAAAAATTTTGTCATTTTATCTTTCTGTTCCGTCTTCTGCTGTTGTCTGTCTGTCTGGGCTGTCTAACTTTGTCTCTATTTCCGTCGTATTTTCCCGCCCATCTGTCAGTCTGCCGTTTTTTTTTCGTTCCCGGGCTAAATTTTCTCCTCTTTTTGTCTAGTTTCTCTGTCTGTCTCCCCCCCTCTCTTTTCTCTCTCTTCTCTGTCTCCTTTTCTCTCCTTCTCCTTTTCTCCTCCCCCCTCGCGCGGGGCGCGCGCGCCGCCCCTTTCCCGTTTGTCGTCTGTCCCGTCTGTCCCGTCCCCCGTTCGTCTGTTCCCCGTCTGTCTTTTCTTTTCTGGTCTCTGTTTTTTCTGTTTTTTTCCCCCTTATTTTATGTTTTTCTTCCCCTCCCCTCCCCCCTCTCCCCTCCCCCCCCCTCCCTTTTTTCCTCCCCTCTCTCCTCTCTCTCTCCCCTCTTCCCCCCTCTCTGTTTTAACTCGGTTAAAACACCAAAATTAAAGGGAAGCAATTGAAAAAAATCAGATTAAACCAAAAGAGCCCCAAAAAAAAAAAACTTGCCCTTTCCTGCAAAGGTGGAACTACTGGGGAGGAGAGGACACAAGAGAGGGGGCAAGGGGTGTGTTGTGTGGTGGGGGGGGGGGGTGGGGGGGGGTTGGGCCCTAATTCGATTTTAAGTGCCCAGAAACCCTTTTCTGACGTCATCCCAGTCCCAAAAATTTTCCCGTCAACAAAATAAACCCAGCAGTCTTTTAAAAATTTTTTCTTTCTTGCCCTCCCTGCAGCATAAAATTTCCCAAAAAGCCAAAAAAAACACTTCCCAAAATTAAAGGTCCCTTTCCCTTTTGCCCCTTTTCCCGTCAACGCAATAAAACCCGCAGGTTTCCCATAAAACACTTTTAAAACTATTTTGTCTTCCTTTTTGCCCTTCCCGTCCACAAAATTTTTCCAACCCGTCCAAAAAAACAAATTCACAAACCCAAGGTCCTTTCCCTTTTCCCCTTTCCCGTCCAAAAAAATATTCCAAACAGTCCTAAAAAAACCTTTAAACCCAAACCCATTGTTTCCCTTTTTTTTGCCCCCTTTCCTTTTAACATAAATTCCAGGGCAGTCCTATAAAAAAAAAAAAACCCCTTTCTACACCCATGTGTCTTTTTCTTCTGCCCTCCGGTTTTCCCACCCCGGGGCCGCCGCCCTTTTGGGTTTTATTTTTCATTTAAAATGAGGGGGAGATAAAAGAAAAGTTTTTAATTCAAAAAATTTCACAAAGCAAAGCAAGACAAAGGACGATGATTGTCACTGCAAAATTTTTTTAAAGACACAGGGGAAAATAAACCCGTCAAAAGAAAAACCCCAGTTGAAGAAGGGCACAGGGGAAAAATAAACTGTTTAAAAATAAAAATTTTGGGTTTAAAAGCACAGGGGAAACGTAAAAGGGAAGGGATTATGAAGCTGGGTTTTAATTAGTGAGGGGAAAATTTTGGGGGTCTGGGAGTTGGGGGGGACGTTTTTCCATGTAGCCGTGGGAGGAAAAAAAGACCTTTCGCCCCAGTGTGTAAATTTTCCTTTTTATTGTCAATGTGAGGGAAAGGCAGGAAAATGATCGAAAGTGGGCGGAGCTAAACGTGTTTTAATAAAAAAGTAAAAACCAAATTTTTTAGTTTCATTTCAACAAGGATTTTCCGCTTTTGGTGCGGACTAGCCATAAACAAAGTTAAACCAGACCAGTGGGGGTAAAAGCAAAGGAAATGAGGGGAAAGGGTTTGGGGGAACCCCTTTTGTTTAAAAAATCGCCGTAGACCGACAATGCAAAGTTTGAGTTTAACCCCCCGAAAGGGAAAGTACGAAACCATCAAGCAGCAAATTGTTTTTGGGAAAAGTTTAAGTTTTTGGGAGTTTTCAGGGAAAGGCCGGCGTGAAGAGATTTACAATACTGTTTTTCAGGACAAAGGGGAAATGAGCACCCCCTCTTTGGAAAAAGGGCAAAGGCACAACCACACTCTTTTGAAAGGACCAAAAACACTAACCACACTCTTTTGAAGGACAAAGGCACAAACCCCACACTCTTGAAAGGACAAAGGGGAACTAACCCCACTCTCTAAAAAGGGCTAAGGTACTAAAAAACACTCTTTTTTAAA